>JAECUM010026307.1:0-28589 GCA_016617855.1 Megalonaias nervosa
GACAGATGTTGTTACTATTCTTTCGTTCACTGTGGTTGTTGCTTCAGGGAGTATGGTTGTTGTCGTATACAGCGTTTGTCCTGTCGATGAGACCGATGTCTGTGGGGATGCTGTTGTGATTATTGCGGAAGCGGATGTGGTAGCTGTTGGTGAGGATATGGTTGTTGAAGGTCCATTTGTGGATTGTGTGGTTGTTGTTGTAAGACTTTCTTTGGTTGATGTTGTTGTTGTCGCAATGGTTGTTGTCGGAGTTGATGCGGTTGCGACAGAAATTGCTGAAGTCAGTGTAGTTATTGTAGCAGATGCAGTTGTTATGGGAAGCGATTCAGTTATCATAGTCCCTGATGTGATTGTACTTGCAGCCGATGTCATTGTTGTGGGCCCGAATGTAGTTATTGTAGTAGTCTCAGTGCTTGTTGCACTAGGCTCCAAAGCTGTTGATGAAATCTTTGATGGTGATGCGGCCGCTGTAAAGGTGGGAGTTGCTGTCGTTGCAGTGTTTTCTGAGGTACTTATTATTGGGGCCGATGTGGTTGGTGTGAAAGATGTTGTTACTATTGTTTGAGGCACTGTGGTTGTTGTTTGAGGCCGTATGGTTGTTGTCGTAGGCATCTTTTGTCCTGTCGATGAGATCGATGTCTGTGGGGATACTGTTGTGGTTATTACAGTAGCGGATCCGGTAGATGTTGGTAACGATATGGTTGTTGAAGGTCCATTTGTGGATTGTGTGGTTGCGGATGTTGTTGTTGTAAGACTTTCTTTGATTGATGTTCCTGCTGTCGCAATAGTTGTTGTCGGAGTTGATTCGGTTGCGACAGAAATTGCTGAAGTCAGTGTAGTTGTGGGAGAAGATGCAATTGTTATGGGAGGCGATTCAGTTATCATAGTCCCTGATGTGATCGTACTTGCAGCCGTTGTCATCTTTGAGGGACCGAATGTAGTTATTGTAGTCGTCTTAGTGCTTGTTGCACTAGACTCCGTGGTTGTTGATGAAATCGATGATGATGATGCGGCCGCTGTAGAGGTAAGAGTTGCTGCGGTTGCCGTGTTTTCTGAGGTGCTTGTTGTAGGTGCCGATGTGGTTGGTGTGACAGATGTTGTTACTATTCTTTCGTTCATTGTGGTTGTTGCTTCAGGGAGTTGGGTTGTTGTCGTAGGCAGCGTTTGTCCTGTCGATGAGACCGATGTTTGTTGGGATGCTGTTGTGATTATTACTGAAGCGGATGTGGTAGCTGTTGGTGAGGATATGGTTGTTGAAGGTCCATTTGTGGATTGTGTGGTTGTTGTTGTAAGACTTTCTTTGGGTGATGGTGTCGTTTTCGCAATGGTTGTTGTCGGAGTTGATGCGGTTGCAAAAGTCAGTGTTGTTGTTGGAGCAGATTCAGTTGTTATGGGAAGCGATTCAGTTATCATAGTCCCTGATGTGATTGTACTTGCAGCCGATGTCATTGTTGTGGGCCCGAATGTAGTTATTGTAGTAGTTTCAGTGCTTGTTGCACTAGGCTCCGAAGTCGTTGATGAAATCATTGATGTTGATGCGGCCGCTGTAGAGGTGAGAGTTGCTGTGGTTGCAGTGTTTTCTGAGGTACTTGTTATTGGGGCCGATGTGGTTGGAGTGACAGATGTTGTTACCATTCTTTGAGGCACTGTCGTTGTTGTTTCAGGCCGTATGGTTATTGTCATAGGCAGCGTTTGCACTGTCGATGAGATCGATGTCTGTGGGGATACTGTTGTGGTTATTACAGTAGCGGATCTGGTAGATGTTGGTAACGATATGGTTGTTGAAGGTCCATTTGTGGATTGTGTGGTTGTTGTTGTTGTAAGACTTTCTTTGATTGATGTTCCTGCTGTCGGAATAGTTGTTGTCGGAGTTGATTCGGTTGCGACAGAAATTGCTGAAGTCAGTGTAGTTGTGGGAGAAGATGCAATTGTTCTGGCAAGCGATTCAGTTATCATAGTCCCTGATGTGATCGTTCTTGCAGCCGTTGTCATCTTTGAGGGCCCTAATGTAGTTATTGTAGTCGTCTTAGTGCTTGTTCCACGAGACTCCGTGGTTGTGGATGAAATCAATGATGATGATGCGGCCGCTGTAGAGGTAAAAGTTGCTGTGGTTGCCGTGTTTTCTGAGGTGCTTGTTGTAGGTGCCGATGTGGTTGGTGTGACAGATGTTGTTACTATTCTTTCGTTCACTGTGGTTGTTGCTTCAGGGAGTTTGGTTGTTGTCGTAGAGAGCGTTTGTCCTGTCGATGAGACCGATGTCTGTGGGGATGCTGTTGTGATTATTACTGAAGCGGATGTGGTAGCTGTTGGTGAGGATATGGTTGTTGAAGGTCCATTTGTGGATTGTGTGGTTGTTGTTGTAAGACTTTCTTTGGTTGATGGTGTTGTTGTCGCAATGGTTGTTGTCGGAGTTGATGCGGCTGCAAAAGTCAGTGTTGTTGTTGGAGCAGATGCAGTTGTTATGGGATGCGATTCAGTTATCATAATCCCTGATGTGATTGTACTTGCAGCCGATGTCATTGTTGTGGGCCCGAATGTAATTATTGTATTAGTCTCAGTGCTTGTTGCGCTAGGCTCCGAAGTTGTTGAGGAAATTATTGATGGTGATGCGGCCGCTATAGAGGTGAGAGTTGCTGTGGTTGCAATGTTTTCTGAGGTGCTTGTTGTTGGGGCCGATGTGGTTGGTGTGACAGATGTTGTTACTATTCTTTCAGGCACTGTGGTTGTTGTTTCAGGCATTATGGTTGTTGTCGTAGGCAGCGTTTGTCCGGTCGATGAGATCGATGTCTGTGGGGATACTATTGTGGTTATTACAGTAGCGGATCTGGTAGATGTTGGTAACGATATGGTTGTTGAAGGTCCATTTGTGGATTGTGTGGTTCCGGCTGTTGTTGTTGTAAGACTTTCTTTGGTTGATCTTATTGCTGTCGCAATAGTTGTTGTCGGAGTTGATTCGGTTGCGACAGAAATTGCTGAAGTCAGTGTAGTTGTGGGAGAAGATGCAGTTGTTATGGGAGGCGATTCAGTTTTCATAGTCCCTGATGTGATTGTACTTGCAGCCGATGTCATTGTTGTGGGCCCGAATGTAGTTATTGTAGTAGTCTCAGTGCTTGTTGCACTAGGCTCCGAAGCTGTTGATGAAATCTTTGATGGTGATGCTGCCGCTGTAGAGGTGAGAGTTGCTGTCGTTGCAGTGTTTTCTGAGGTACTTGTTGTTGAGGCCGATGTGGTTGGTGTGACAGATGTTGTTACTATTCTTTGAGGCACTGTGGTTATTGTTTCGGGCATTATGGTTGTTGTCGTAGGCATCCTTTGTCCTGTCGATGAGATCGATGTCTGTGGGGATACTGTTGTGGTTATTACAGTAGCGAATGTGGTAGATGTTGGTAACGATATGGTTGTTGAAGGTCCATTTGTGGATTGTGTGGTTGCGGATGTTGTTGTTGTAAGACTTGCTTTGGTTGATGTTGTTGCTGTCGCAATAGTTGTTGTCGGAGTTGATGCGGTTGCGACAGAAATTGCTGAAGTCAGTGTAGTTGTGGGAGAAGATGCAGTTGTTATGGGAAGCGATTCAGTTATCATAGTCCCTGATGTGATCGTACTTGCAGCCGTTGTCATCTTTGAGTGCCCTAATGTAGTTATTGTAGTCGTCTTAGTGCTTGTTGCACTAGACTCCGTGGTTGTTGATGAAATCGATGATGATGATGCGGCCGCTGTAGAGGTAAGAGTTGCTGCGGTTGCCGTGTTTTCTGAGGTGCTTGTTGTAGGTGCCGATGTGGTTGGTGTGACAGATGTTGTTACTATTCTTTCGTTCACTGTGGTTGTTGCTTCAGGGAGTATGGTTGTTGTCGTATACAGCGTTTGTCCTGTCGATGAGACCGAGGTCTGTGGGGATGCTGTTGTGATTATTACGGAAGCGGATGTGGTAGTTGTTGGTAACGATATGGTTGTTGAAGGTCCATTTGTGGATTGTGTGGTTGTTGTTGGAAGACTTTCTTTGGTTGATGTTGTTGCTGTCGCAATGATTGTTGTTGGAATTGATTCGGCTGCGACAGAAATTGCTGAAGTCAGTGTAGTTATTGGAGCAGATGCAGTTGTTATGGGAAGCGATTCAGTTATCATAGTCCCTGATGTGATTGGACTTGCAGCCGATGTCATTGTTGTGGGCCCGAATGTAGTTATTGTAGTAGTCTCAGTGCTTGTTGCACTAGGCTCCGAAGTTGTTGATGAAAACATTGATGGTGATGCGGCCGCTGTAGAGGTGAGAGTTGCTGTGGTTGCCGTGTTCTCTGATGTACTTGTTGTAGGTGCCGATGTGGTTGGTGTGACAGATGTTGTTACTATTCTTTCGTTCACTGTGGTTGTTGCTTCAGGGAGTTTGGTTGTTGTCATAGGCAGCGTTTGTCCTGTCGGTGAGACCGATGTCTGTGGGGATGCTGTTGTGATTATTACGGAAGCGGATGTGGTAGTTGTTGGTAACGATATGGTTGTTGAAGGTCCATTTGTGGATTGTGTGGTTGTTGTTGTAAGACTTTCTTTGGTTGATGTTGTTGTTGTCGCAATATTTGTTGTCGGAGTTGATTCGGTTGCGACAGAAATTGCTGAAGTCAGTGTAGTTGTTGAAGCAGATGCAGTTGTTATGGGAAGCGATTCAGATATCATAGTCCCTGTTGTGATTGTACTTGCAGCCGATGTCATTGTTGTGGGCCCGAATGTAGTTCTATTAGTAGTCTCAGTGCTTGTTGCACTAGGCTCCGAAGTTGTTGATGAAATCATTGATGGTGATGCGGCCGCTGTAGAGGTAAGAGTTGCTGTGGTTGCCGTGTTTTCTGAGGTGCTTGTTGTTGGGGCCGATGTGGTTGGTGTGACAGATGTTGTTACTATTCTTTGAGGCACTGTGGTTGTTGTTTGAGTCCGTATGGTTGTTGTCGTAGGAAGCGTTTGTCCGGTCGATGAGATCGATGTCTGTGGGGATACTGTTGTGGTTGTTACAGTAGCGGATCTGGTAGATGTTGGAAACGATATGAGTGTTGAAGGTCCATTTGTGGATTGTGTGGTTGCGGCTGTTGTTGTTGTAAGACTTTCTTTGGTTGGTCTAGTTGCTGTCGCAATAGTTGTTGTCGGAGTTGATTCGGTTGCGACAGAAATTGCTGAAGCCAGTGTAGTTGTGGGAGAAGATGCAGTTGTTATGGGAGGCGATTCAGCTATCATAGTCCCTGATGTGATCGTACTTGCAGCCGTTGTCATCTTTGAGGGCCCTAATGTAGTTATTGTAGTCGTCTTAGTGCTTGTTCCGCTAGACTCCGTGGTTGTTGATGAAATCGATGATGATGATGCGGCCGCTGTAGAGGTAAGAGTTGCTGTGGTTGCCGTGTTTTCTGAGGTGCTTGTTGTAGGTGCCGATGTGGTTGGTGTGACAGATGTTGTTACTATTCTTTCGTTCACTGTGGTTGTTGCTTCAGGGAGTATGGTTGTTGTCGTATACAGCGTTTGTCCTGTCGATGAGATCGATGTCTGTGGGGATGCTGTTGTGATTATTACGGAAGCGGATTTGGTAGTTGTTGGTAACGATATGGTTGTTGAAGGTCCATTTGTGGATTGTGTGGTTATTTTTGTAAGACCTTCTTTCGTTGATGTTCTTGTTGTCGCAATGGTTGTTGTCGGAGTTGATTCGGTTGCGACAGAAATTGCTGAAGTCAGTGTAGTTATTGGAGCAGATGCAGTTGTCATGGGAAGCGATTCAGTTGTCATTGTCCCTGATGTGATTGTACTTGCAGCCGATGTCATTGTTGTGGGCCCGAATGTAGTTATTGTATTAGTCTCAGTGCTTGTTGCACTAGTCGCCGACGTTGTTGATGAAATCATTGATGTTGATGCGGCCGCTGTAGAGGTGAGAGTTGCTGTGGTTGCAGTGTTTTCTGAGGTGCTTGCTGTTGGGGCCGATGTGGTTGGTGTGACAGATGTTGTTACTATTCTTTGAGGCACTGTGGTTGTTGTTTCAGGCCGTATGGTTATTGTCATAGGCAGTGTTTGCACTGTCGATGAGATCGATGTCTGTGGGGATACTGTTGTGGTTATTACAGTAGCGGATCTGGTAGATGTTGGTAACGATATGGTTGTTGAAGGTCCATTTGTGGATTGTGTGGTTGTTGTTGTAAGACTTTCTTTGGTTGATGTTGTTGCTGTCGCAATAGTTGTTGTCGGAGTTGATTCGGTTGCGACAGAAATTGCTGAAGTCAGTGTAGTTGTGGGAGAAGATGCAGTTGTTATGGGAAGCGATTCAACTATCATAGTCCCTGATGTGATCGTACTTGCAGCCGTTGTCATCTTTGAGGGCCCTAATGTAGTTATTGTAGTCGTCTTAGTTCTTGCTCCACTAGACTCCGTGGTTGTTGATGAAATCAATGATGATGATGCGGCCGCTGTAGAGGTAAGAGTTGCTGTGGTTGCCGTGTTTTCTGAGGTGCTTGTTGTAGGTGCCGATGTGGTTGGTGTGACAGATGTTGTTACTATTCTTTCGTTCACTGTGGTTGTTGCTTCAGGGAGTATGGTTGTTGTCGTATACAGCGTTTGTCCTGTCGATGAGACCGATGTCTGTGGGGATGCTGTTGTGATTATTGCGGAAGCGGATGTGGTAGCTGTTGGTGAGGATATGGTTGTTGAAGGTCCATTTGTGGATTGTGTGGTTGTTGTTGTAAGACTTTCTTTGGTTGATGTTGTTGTTGTCGCAATGGTTGTTGTCGGAGTTGATGCGGTTGCGACAGAAATTGCTGAAGTCAGTGTAGTTATTGTAGCAGATGCAGTTGTTATGGGAAGCGATTCAGTTATCATAGTCCCTGATGTGATTGTACTTGCAGCCGATGTCATTGTTGTGGGCCCGAATGTAGTTATTGTAGTAGTCTCAGTGCTTGTTGCACTAGGCTCCAAAGCTGTTGATGAAATCTTTGATGGTGATGCTGCCGCTGTAAAGGTGGGAGTTGCTGTCGTTGCAGTGTTTTCTGAGGTACTTATTATTGGGGCCGATGTGGTTGGTGTGACAGATGTTGTTACTATTGTTTGAGGCACTGTGGTTGTTGTTTGAGGCCGTATGGTTGTTGTCGTAGGCATCCTTTGTCCTGTCGATGAGATCGATGTCTGTGGGGATACTGTTGTGGTTATTACAGTAGCGGATCCGGTAGATGTTGGTAACGATATGGTTGTTGAAGGTCCATTTGTGGATTGTGTGGTTGCGGATGTTGTTGTTGTAAGACTTTCTTTGATTGATGTTCCTGCTGTCGCAATAGTTGTTGTCGGAGTTGATTCGGTTGCGACAGAAATTGCTGAAGTCAGTGTAGTTGTGGGAGAAGATGCAATTGTTATGGGAGGCGATTCAGTTATCATAGTCCCTGATGTGATCGTACTTGCAGCCGTTGTCATCTTTGAGGGACCGAATGTAGTTATTGTAGTCGTCTTAGTGCTTGTTGCACTAGACTCCGTGGTTGTTGATGAAATCGATGATGATGATGCGGCCGCTGTAGAGGTAAGAGTTGCTGCGGTTGCCGTGTTTTCTGAGGTGCTTGTTGTAGGTGCCGATGTGGTTGGTGTGACAGATGTTGTTACTATTCTTTCGTTCACTGTGGTTGTTGCTTCAGGGAGTATGGTTGTTGTCGTATACAGCGTTTGTCCTGTCGATGAGACCGAGGTCTGTGGGGATGCTGTTGTGATTATTACGGAAGCGGATGTGGTAGTTGTTGGTAACGATATGGTTGTTGAAGGTCCATTTGTGGATTGTGTGGTTGTTGTTGGAAGACTTTCTTTGGTTGATGTTGTTGCTGTCGCAATGATTGTTGTTGGAATTGATTCGGCTGCGACAGAAATTGCTGAAGTCAGTGTAGTTATTGGAGCAGATGCAGTTGTTATGGGAAGCGATTCAGTTATCATAGTCCCTGATGTGATTGGACTTGCAGCCGATGTCATTGTTGTGGGCCCGAATGTAGTTATTGTAGTAGTCTCAGTGCTTGTTGCACTAGTCGCCGAAGTTGTTGATGAAAACATTGATGGTGATGCGGCCGCTGTAGAGGTGAGAGTTGCTGTGGTTGCCGTGTTCTCTGATGTACTTGTTGTAGGTGCCGATGTGGTTGGTGTGACAGATGTTGTTACTATTCTTTCGTTCACTGTGGTTGTTGCTTCAGGGAGTTTGGTTGTTGTCATAGGCAGCGTTTGTCCTGTCGATGAGACCGATGTCTGTGGGGATGCTGTTGTGATTATTACGGAAGCGGATGTGGTAGTTGTTGGTAACGATATGGTTGTTGAAGGTCCATTTGTGGATTGTGTGGTTGTTGTTGTAAGACTTTCTTTGGTTGATGTTGTTGTTGTCGCAATATTTATTGTCGGAGTTGATTGGGTTGCGACAGAAATTGCTGAAGTCAGTGTTTTTGTTGAAGCAGATGCAGTTGTTATGGGAAGCGATTCAGATATCATAGTCCCTGTTGTGATTGTACTTGCAGCCGATGTCATTGTTGTGGGCCCGAATGTAGTTCTATTAGTAGTCTCAGTGCTTGTTGCACTAGGCTCCGAAGTTGTTGATGAAATCATTGATGGTGATGCGGCCGCTGTAGAGGTAAGAGTTGCTGTGGTTGCCGTGTTTTCTGAGGTGCTTGTTGTTGGGGCCGATGTGGTTGGTGTGACAGATGTTGTTACTATTCTTTGAGGCACTGTGGTTGTTGTTTGAGTCCGTATGGTTGTTGTCGTAGGAAGCGTTTGTCCGGTCGATGAGATCGATGTCTGTGGGGATACTGTTGTGGTTGTTACAGTAGCGGATCTGGTAGATGTTGGAAACGATATGATTGTTGAAGGTCCATTTGTGGATTGTGTGGTTGCGGCTGTTGTTGTTGTAAGACTTTCTTTGGTTGGTCTAGTTGCTGTCGCAATAGTTGTTGTCGGAGTTGATTCGGTTGCGACAGAAATTGCTGAAGTCAGTGTAGTTGTGGGAGAAGATGCAGTTGTTATGGGAGGCGATTCAGCTATCATAGTCCCTGATGTGATCGTACTTGCAGCCGTTGTCATCTTTGAGGGCCCTAATGTAGTTATTGTAGCCGTCTTAGTGCTTGTTCCGCTAGACTCCGTGGTTGTTGATGAAATCGATGATGATGATGCGGCCGCTGTAGAGGTAAGAGTTGCTGTGGTTGCCGTGTTTTCTGAGGTGCTTGTTGTAGGTGCCGATGTGGTTGGTGTGACAGATGTTGTTACTATTCTTTCGTTCACTGTGGTTGTTGCTTCAGGGAGTATGGTTGTTGTCGTATACAGCGTTTGTCCTGTCGATGAGATCGATGTCTGTGGGGATGCTGTTGTGATTATTACGGAAGCGGATTTGGTAGTTGTTGGTAACGATATGGTTGTTGAAGGTCCATTTGTGGATTGTGTGGTTATTTTTGTAAGACCTTCTTTCGTTGATGTTCTTGTTGTCGCAATGGTTGTTGTCGGAGTTGATTCGGTTGCGACAGAAATTGCTGAAGTCAGTGTAGTTATTGGAGCAGATGCAGTTGTCATGGGAAGCGATTCAGTTGTCATTGTCCCTGATGTGATTGTACTTGCAGCCGATGTCATTGTTGTGGGCCCGAATGTAGTTATTGTATTAGTCTCAGTGCTTGTTGCACTAGTCGCCGACGTTGTTGATGAAATCATTGATGTTGATGCGGCCGCTGTAGAGGTGAGAGTTGCTGTGGTTGCAGTGTTCTCTGAGGTGCTTGCTGTTGGGGCCGATGTGGTTGGTGTGACAGATGTTGTTACTATTCTTTGAGGCACTGTCGTTGTTGTTTCAGGCCGTATGGTTGTTGTCGTAGGCAGCGTTTGTCCGGTCGATGAGATCGATGTCTGTGGGGATACTGTTGTGGTTATTACAGTAGCGGATCTGGTAGATGTTGGTAACGATATGGTTGTTGAAGGTCCATTTGTGGATTGTGTGGTTGTTGTTGTAAGACTTTCTTTGGTTGATGTTGTTGCTGTCGCAATAGTTGTTGTCGGAGTTGATTCGGTTGCGACAGAAATTGCTGAAGTCAGTGTAGTTGTGGGAGAAGATGCAGTTGTTATGGGAAGCGATTCAACTATCATAGTCCCTGATGTGATCGTACTTGCAGCCGTTGTCATCTTTGAGGGCCCTAATGTAGTTATTGTAGTCGTCTTAGTTCTTGCTCCACTAGACTCCGTGGTTGTTGATGAAATCAATGATGATGATGCGGCCGCTGTAGAGGTAAGAGTTGCTGTGGTTGCCGTGTTTTCTGAGGTGCTTGTTGTAGGTGCCGATGTGGTTGGTGTGACAGATGTTGTTACTATTCTTTCGTTCACTGTGGTTGTTGCTTCAGGGAGTATGGTTGTTGTCGTATACAGCGTTTGTCCTGTCGATGAGACCGATGTCTGTGGGGATGCTGTTGTGATTATTGCGGAAGCGGATGTGGTAGCTGTTGGTGAGGATATGGTTGTTGAAGGTCCATTTGTGGATTGTGTGGTTGTTGTTGTAAGACTTTCTTTGGTTGATGTTGTTGTTGTCGCAATGGTTGTTGTCGGAGTTGATGCGGTTGCGACAGAAATTGCTGAAGTCAGTGTAGTTATTGTAGCAGATGCAGTTGTTATGGGAAGCGATTCAGTTATCATAGTCCCTGATGTGATTGTACTTGCAGCCGATGTCATTGTTGTGGGCCCGAATGTAGTTATTGTAGTAGTCTCAGTGCTTGTTGCACTAGGCTCCAAAGCTGTTGATGAAATCTTTGATGGTGATGCTGCCGCTGTAAAGGTGGGAGTTGCTGTCGTTGCAGTGTTTTCTGAGGTACTTATTATTGGGGCCGATGTGGTTGGTGTGAAAGATGTTGTTACTATTGTTTGAGGCACTGTGGTTGTTGTTTGAGGCCGTATGGTTGTTGTCGTAGGCATCTTTTGTCCTGTCGATGAGATCGATGTCTGTGGGGATACTGTTGTGGTTATTACAGTAGCGGATCCGGTAGATGTTGGTAACGATATGGTTGTTGAAGGTCCATTTGTGGATTGTGTGGTTGCGGCTGTTGTTGTTGTAAGACTTTCTTTGATTGATGTTCCTGCTGTCGCAATAGTTGTTGTCGGAGTTGATTCGGTTGCGACAGAAATTGCTGAAGTCAGTGTAGTTGTGGGAGAAGATGCAATTGTTATGGGAGGCGATTCAGTTATCATAGTCCCTGATGTGATCGTACTTGCAGCCGTTGTCATCTTTGAGGGACCGAATGTAGTTATTGTAGTCGTCTTAGTGCTTGTTGCACTAGACTCCGTGGTTGTTGATGAAATCGATGATGATGATGCTGCCGCTGTAGAGGTAAGAGTTGTTGTGGTTGCCGTGTTTTCTGAGGTGCTTGTTGTAGGTGCCGATGTGGTTGGTGTGACAGATGTTGTTACTATTCTTTCGTTCATTGTGGTTGTTGCTTCAGGGAGTTGGGTTGTTGTCGTAGGCAGCGTTTGTCCTGTCGATGAGACCGATGTTTGTTGGGATGCTGTTGTGATTATTACTGAAGCGGATGTGGTAGCTGTTGGTGAGGATATGGTTGTTGAAGGTCCATTTGTGGATTGTGTGGTTGTTGTTGTAAGACTTTCTTTGGGTGATGGTGTCGTTGTCGCAATGGTTGTTGTCGGAGTTGATGCGGTTGCAAAAGTCAGTGTTGTTGTTGGAGCAGATTCAGTTGTTATGGGAAGCGATTCAGTTATCATAGTCCCTGATGTGATTGTACTTGCAGCCGATGTCATTGTTGTGGGCCCGAATGTAGTTATTGTAGTAGTTTCAGTGCTTGTTGCACTAGGCTCCGAAGTCGTTGATGAAATCATTGATGTTGATGCGGCCGCTGTAGAGGTGAGAGTTGCTGTGGTTGCAGTGTTTTCTGAGGTACTTGTTATTGGGGCCGATGTGGTTGGAGTGACAGATGTTGTTACCATTCTTTGAGGCACTGTCGTTGTTGTTTCAGGCCGTATGGTTATTGTCATAGGCAGCGTTTGCACTGTCGATGAGATCGATGTCTGTGGGGATACTGTTGTGGTTATTACAGTAGCGGATCTGGTAGATGTTGGTAACGATATGGTTGTTGAAGGTCCATTTGTGGATTGTGTGGTTGTTGTTGTTGTAAGACTTTCTTTGATTGATGTTCCTGCTGTCGGAATAGTTGTTGTCGGAGTTGATTCGGTTGCGACAGAAATTGCTGAAGTCAGTGTAGTTGTGGGAGAAGATGCAATTGTTCTGGCAAGCGATTCAGTTATCATAGTCCCTGATGTGATCGTTCTTGCAGCCGTTGTCATCTTTGAGGGCCCTAATGTAGTTATTGTAGTCGTCTTAGTGCTTGTTCCACGAGACTCCGTGGTTGTGGATGAAATCAATGATGATGATGCGGCCGCTGTAGAGGTAAAAGTTGCTGTGGTTGCCGTGTTTTCTGAGGTGCTTGTTGTAGGTGCCGATGTGGTTGGTGTGACAGATGTTGTTACTATTCTTTCGTTCACTGTGGTTGTTGCTTCAGGGAGTTTGGTTGTTGTCGTAGAGAGCGTTTGTCCTGTCGATGAGACCGATGTCTGTGGGGATGCTGTTGTGATTATTACTGAAGCGGATGTGGTAGCTGTTGGTGAGGATATGGTTGTTGAAGGTCCATTTGTGGATTGTGTGGTTGTTGTTGTAAGACTTTCTTTGGTTGATGGTGTTGTTGTCGCAATGGTTGTTGTCGGAGTTGATGCGGCTGCAAAAGTCAGTGTTGTTGTTGGAGCAGATGCAGTTGTTATGGGATGCGATTCAGTTATCATAATCCCTGATGTGATTGTACTTGCAGCCGATGTCATTGTTGTGGGCCCGAATGTAATTATTGTATTAGTCTCAGTGCTTGTTGCGCTAGGCTCCGAAGTTGTTGAGGAAATTATTGATGGTGATGCGGCCGCTGTAGAGGTGAGAGTTGCTGTGGTTGCAATGTTTTCTGAGGTGCTTGTTGTTGGGGCCGATGTGGTTGGTGTGACAGATGTTGTTACTATTCTTTGAGGCACTGTGGTTGTTGTTTCAGGCATTATGGTTGTTGTCGTAGGCAGCGTTTGTCCGGTCGATGAGATCGATGTCTGTGGGGATACTATTGTGGTTATTACAGTAGCGGATCTGGTAGATGTTGGTAACGATATGGTTGTTGAAGGTCCATTTGTGGATTGTGTGGTTCCGGCTGTTGTTGTTGTAAGACTTTCTTTGGTTGATCTTATTGCTGTCGCAATAGTTGTTGTCGGAGTTGATTCGGTTGCGACAGAAATTGCTGAAGTCAGTGTAGTTGTGGGAGAAGATGCAGTTGTTATGGGAGGCGATTCAGTTTTCATAGTCCCTGATGTGATTGTACTTGCAGCCGATGTCATTGTTGTGGGCCCGAATGTAGTTATTGTAGTAGTCTCAGTGCTTGTTGCACTAGGCTCCGAAGCTGTTGATGAAATCTTTGATGGTGATGCTGCCGCTGTAGAGGTGAGAGTTGCTGTCGTTGCAGTGTTTTCTGAGGTACTTGTTGTTGAGGCCGATGTGGTTGGTGTGACAGATGTTGTTACTATTCTTTGAGGCACTGTGGTTATTGTTTCGGGCATTATGGTTGTTGTCGTAGGCATCCTTTGTCCTGTCGATGAGATCGATGTCTGTGGGGATACTGTTGTGGTTATTACAGTAGCGAATGTGGTAGATGTTGGTAACGATATGGTTGTTGAAGGTCCATTTGTGGATTGTGTGGTTGCGGATGTTGTTGTTGTAAGACTTTCTTTGGTTGATGTTGTTGCTGTCGCAATAGTTGTTGTCGGAGTTGATGCGGTTGCGACAGAAATTGCTGAAGTCAGTGTAGTTGTGGGAGAAGATGCAGTTGTTATGGGAAGCGATTCAGTTATCATAGTCCCTGATGTGATCGTACTTGCAGCCGTTGTCATCTTTGAGTGCCCTAATGTAGTTATTGTAGTCGTCTTAGTGCTTGTTGCACTAGACTCCGTGGTTGTTGATGAAATCGATGATGATGATGCGGCCGCTGTAGAGGTAAGAGTTGCTGCGGTTGCCGTGTTTTCTGAGGTGCTTGTTGTAGGTGCCGATGTGGTTGGTGTGACAGATGTTGTTACTATTCTTTCGTTCACTGTGGTTGTTGCTTCAGGGAGTATGGTTGTTGTCGTATACAGCGTTTGTCCTGTCGATGAGACCGAGGTCTGTGGGGATGCTGTTGTGATTATTACGGAAGCGGATGTGGTAGTTGTTGGTAACGATATGGTTGTTGAAGGTCCATTTGTGGATTGTGTGGTTGTTGTTGGAAGACTTTCTTTGGTTGATGTTGTTGCTGTCGCAATGATTGTTGTTGGAATTGATTCGGCTGCGACAGAAATTGCTGAAGTCAGTGTAGTTATTGGAGCAGATGCAGTTGTTATGGGAAGCGATTCAGTTATCATAGTCCCTGATGTGATTGGACTTGCAGCCGATGTCATTGTTGTGGGCCCGAATGTAGTTATTGTAGTAGTCTCAGTGCTTGTTGCACTAGGCTCCGAAGTTGTTGATGAAAACATTGATGGTGATGCGGCCGCTGTAGAGGTAAGAGTTGCTGTGGTTGCCGTGTTCTCTGATGTACTTGTTGTAGGTGCCGATGTGGTTGGTGTGACAGATGTTGTTACTATTCTTTCGTTCACTGTGGTTGTTGCTTCAGGGAGTTTGGTTGTTGTCATAGGCAGCGTTTGTCCTGTCGGTGAGACCGATGTCTGTGGGGATGCTGTTGTGATTATTACGGAAGCGGATGTGGTAGTTGTTGGTAACGATATGGTTGTTGAAGGTCCATTTGTGGATTGTGTGGTTGTTGTTGTAAGACTTTCTTTGGTTGATGTTGTTGTTGTCGCAATATTTGTTGTCGGAGTTGATTCGGTTGCGACAGAAATTGCTGAAGTCAGTGTAGTTGTTGAAGCAGATGCAGTTGTTATGGGAAGCGATTCAGATATCATAGTCCCTGTTGTGATTGTACTTGCAGCCGATGTCATTGTTGTGGGCCCGAATGTAGTTCTATTAGTAGTCTCAGTGCTTGTTGCACTAGGCTCCGAAGTTGTTGATGAAATCATTGATGGTGATGCGGCCGCTGTAGAGGTAAGAGTTGCTGTGGTTGCCGTGTTTTCTGAGGTGCTTGTTGTTGGGGCCGATGTGGTTGGTGTGACAGATGTTGTTACTATTCTTTGAGGCACTGTGGTTGTTGTTTGAGTCCGTATGGTTGTTGTCGTAGGAAGCGTTTGTCCGGTCGATGAGATCGATGTCTGTGGGGATACTGTTGTGGTTGTTACAGTAGCGGATCTGGTAGATGTTGGAAACGATATGAGTGTTGAAGGTCCATTTGTGGATTGTGTGGTTGCGGCTGTTGTTGTTGTAAGACTTTCTTTGGTTGGTCTAGTTGCTGTCGCAATAGTTGTTGTCGGAGTTGATTCGGTTGCGACAGAAATTGCTGAAGCCAGTGTAGTTGTGGGAGAAGATGCAGTTGTTATGGGAGGCGATTCAGCTATCATAGTCCCTGATGTGATCGTACTTGCAGCCGTTGTCATCTTTGAGGGCCCTAATGTAGTTATTGTAGTCGTCTTAGTGCTTGTTCCGCTAGACTCCGTGG
This sequence comes from Megalonaias nervosa, assembly GCA_016617855.1. Taxonomy (NCBI): domain Eukaryota; kingdom Metazoa; phylum Mollusca; class Bivalvia; order Unionida; family Unionidae; genus Megalonaias; species Megalonaias nervosa. Next base: position 15,603 of record JAECUM010026307.1, read on the forward strand.
TTGTTGATGAAATCGATGATGATGATGCGGCCGCTGTAGAGGTAAGAGTTGCTGTGGTTGCCGTGTTTTCTGAGGTGCTTGTTGTAGGTGCCGATGTGGTTGGTGTGACAGATGTTGTTACTATTCTTTCGTTCACTGTGGTTGTTGCTTCAGGGAGTATGGTTGTTGTCGTATACAGCGTTTGTCCTGTCGATGAGATCGATGTCTGTGGGGATGCTGTTGTGATTATTACGGAAGCGGATTTGGTAGTTGTTGGTAACGATATGGTTGTTGAAGGTCCATTTGTGGATTGTGTGGTTATTTTTGTAAGACCTTCTTTCGTTGATGTTCTTGTTGTCGCAATGGTTGTTGTCGGAGTTGATTCGGTTGCGACAGAAATTGCTGAAGTCAGTGTAGTTCTTGGAGCAGATGCAGTTGTCATGGGAAGCGATTCAGTTGTCATTGTCCCTGATGTGATTGTACTTGCAGCCGATGTCATTGTTGTGGGCCCGAATGTAGTTATTGTATTAGTCTCAGTGCTTGTTGCACTAGTCGCCGACGTTGTTGATGAAATCATTGATGTTGATGCGGCCGCTGTAGAGGTGAGAGTTGCTGTGGTTGCAGTGTTTTCTGAGGTGCTTGCTGTTGGGGCCGATGTGGTTGGTGTGACAGATGTTGTTACTATTCTTTGAGGCACTGTGGTTGTTGTTTGAGTCCGTATGGTTATTGTCATAGGCAGTGTTTGCACTGTCGATGAGATCGATGTCTGTGGGGATACTGTTGTGGTTATTACAGTAGCGGATCTGGTAGATGTTGGTAACGATATGGTTGTTGAAGGTCCATTTGTGGATTGTGTGGTTGTTGTTGTAAGACTTTCTTTGGTTGATGTTGTTGCTGTCGCAATGGTTGTTGTCGGAGTTGATTCGGTTGCGACAGAAATTGCTGAAGTCAGTGTAGTTGTGGGAGAAGATGCAGTTGTTATGGGAAGCGATTCAACTATCATAGTCCCTGATGTGATCGTACTTGCAGCCGTTGTCATCTTTGAGGGCCCTAATGTAGTTATTGTAGTCGTCTTAGTGCTTGTTCCGCTAGACTCCGTTGTTGTTGATGAAATCAATGATGATGATGCTGCCGCTGTAGAGGTAAGAGTTGCTGTGGTTGCCGTGTTTTCTGAGGTGCTTGTTGTAGGTGCCGATGTGGTTGGTGTGACAGATGTTGTTACTATTCTTTCGTTCACTGTGGTTGTTGCTTCAGGGAGTTTGGTTGTTGTCGTAGGCAGCGTTTGTCCGGTCGATGAGATCGATGTCTGTGGGGATGCTGTTGTGATTATTACGGAAGCGGATGTGGTACTTGTTGGTAACGATATGGTTGTTGAAGGTCCATTTGTGGATTGTGTGGTTGTTGTTGTAAGACTTTCTTTGGTTGATGTTGTTGTTGTCGCAATGGTTGTTGTCGGAGTTGATGCGGTTGCGACAGAAATTGCTGAAGTCAGTGTAGTTATTGTAGCAGATGCAGTTGTTATGGGAAGCGATTCAGTTATCATAGTCCCTGATGTGATTGTACTTGCAGCCGATGTCATTGTTGTGGGCCCGAATGTAGTTATTGTAGTAGTCTCAGTGCTTGTTGCACTAGGCTCCAAAGCTGTTGATGAAATCTTTGATGGTGATGCTGCCGCTGTAAAGGTGGGAGTTGCTGTCGTTGCAGTGTTTTCTGAGGTACTTATTATTGGGGCCGATGTGGTTGGTGTGAAAGATGTAACGATATGGTTGTTGAAGGTCCATTTGTGGATTGTGTGGTTGCGGCTGTTGTTGTTGTAAGACTTTCTTTGATTGATGTTCCTGCTGTCGGAATAGTTGTTGTCGGAGTTGATTCGGTTGCGACAGAAATTGCTGAAGTCAGTGTAGTTGTGGGAGAAGATGCAATTGTTATGGCAAGCGATTCAGTTATCATAGTCCCTGATGTGATCGTACTTGCAGCCGTTGTCATCTTTGAGGGCCCTAATGTAGTTATTGTAGTCGTCTTAGTGCTTGTTCCGCTTGACTCCGTGGTTGTTGATGAAATCAATGATGATGATGCTGCCGCTGTAGAGGTAAGAGTTGCTGTGGTTGCCGTGTTTTCTGAGGTGCTTGTTGTAGGTGCCGATGTGGTTGGTGTGACAGATGTTGTTACTATTCTTTCGTTCACTGTGGTTGTTGCTTCAGGGAGTTTGGTTGTTGTCGTAGAGAGCGTTTGTCCTGTCGGTGAGACCGATGTCTGTGGGGATGCTGTTGTGATTATTACGGAAGCGTATGTGGTAGTTGTTGGTGACGATATGGTTCTTGAAGGTCCATTTGTGGATTGTGTGGTTGTTGTTGTAAGACTTTCTTTGGTTGATGTTCTTGTTGTCGCAATATTTGTTGTCGGAGTTGATTCGGTTGCGACAGAAATTGCTGAAATCAGTGTAGTTCTTGAAGCAGATGCAGTTGTTATGGGAAGCGATTCAGATATCATAGTCCCTGTTGTGATTGTACTTGCAGCCGATGTCATTGTTGTGGGCCCGAATGTAGTTATTGTAGTAGTCTCAGTGCTTGTTGCACTAGGCTCCGAAGCTGTTGATGAAATCTTTGATGGTGATGCTGCCGCTGTAAAGGTGAGAGTTGCTGTCGTTGCAGTGTTTTCTGAGGTACTTGTTATTGGGGCCGATGTGGTTGGTGTGACAGATGTTGTTACTATTCATTGAGGCACTGTGGTTGTTGTTTGAGGCCGTATGGTTGTTGTCGTAGGCAGCGTTTGTCCTGTTGATGAGATCGATGTCTGTGGGGATACTGTTGTGGTTATTACAGGAGCGGATCCGATAGATGTTGGTAACGATATGGTTGTTGAAGGTCCATTTGTGGATTGTGTGGTTGCGGCTGTTGTTGTTGTAAGACATTCTTTGATTGATGTTCCTGCTGTCGCAATAGTTGTTGTCGGAGTTGATTCGGTTGCGACAGAAATTGCTGAAGTCAGTGTAGTTGTGGGAGAAGATGCAGTTGTTATGGGAGGCGATTCAGTTATCATAGTCCCTGATGTGATTGTACTTGCAGCCGATGTCATTGTTGTGGGCCCGAATGTAGTTATTGTAGTAGTTTCAGTGCTTGTTGCACTAGGCTCCGAAGTTGTTGATGAAATCATTGATGTTGATGCGGCCGCTGTAGAGGTGAGAGTTGCTGTGGTTATAGTGTTTTCTGAGGTGCTTGCTGTGTGGGCCGATGTGGTTGGTGTGACAGATGTTGTTACTTTTCTTTGAGGCACTGTCGTTGTTGTTTCAGGCCGTATGGTTATTGTCATAGGCAGCGTTTGCACTGTCGATGAGATCGATGGCTGTGGGGATACTGTTGTGGTTATTACAGTAGCGGATCTGGTAGATGTTGGTAACGATATGGTTGTTGAAGGTCCATTTGTGGATTGTGTGGTTGTTGTTGTTGTAAGACTTTCTTTGATTGATGTTCCTGCTGTCGGAATAGTTGTTGTCGGAGTTGATTCGGTTGCGACAGAAATTGCTGAAGTCAGTGTAGTTGTGGGAGAAGATGCAATTGTTATGGGAAGCGATTCAGTTATCATAGTCCCTGATGTGATCGTACTTGCAGCCGTTGTCATCTTTGAGGGCCCTAATGTAGTTATTGTAGTCGTCTTAGTGCTTGTTCCACGAGACTCCGTGGTTGTGGATGAAATCAATGATGATGATGCGGCCGCTGTAGAGGTAAAAGTTGCTGTGGTTGCCGTGTTTTCTGAGGTGCTTGTTGTAGGTGCCGATGTGGTTGGTGTGACAGATGTTGTTACTATTCTTTCGTTCACTGTGGTTGTTGCTTCAGGGAGTTTGGTTGTTGTCGTAGAGAGCGTTTGTCCTGTCGATGAGACCGATGTCTGTGGGGATGCTGTTGTGATTATTACTGAAGCGGATGTGGTAGCTGTTGGTGAGGATATGGTTGTTGAAGGTCCATTTGTGGATTGTGTGGTTGTTGTTGTAAGACTTTCTTTGGTTGATGGTGTTGTTGTCGCAATGGTTGTTGTCGGAGTTGATGCGGCTGCAAAAGTCAGTGTTGTTGTTGGAGCAGATGCAGTTGTTACGGGATGCGATTCAGTTATCATAGTCCCTGATGTGATTGTACTTGCAGCCGATGTCATTGTTGTGAGCCCGAATGTAATCATTGTATTAGTCTCAGTGCTTGTTGCGCTAGGCTCCGAAGTTGTTGAGGAAATTATTGATGGTGATGCGGCCGCTGTAGAGGTGAGAGTTGCTGTGGTTGCAATGTTTTCTGAGGTGCTTGTTGTTGGGGCCGATGTGGTTGGTGTGACAGATGTTGTTACTATTCTTTGAGGCACTGTGGTTGTTGTTTCAGGCATTATGGTTGTTGTCGTAGGCAGCGTTTGTCCGGTCGATGAGATCGATGTCTGTGGGGATACTATTGTGGTTATTACAGTAGCGGATCTGGTAGATGTTGGTAACGATATGGTTGTTGAAGGTCCATTTGTGGATTGTGTGGTTCCGGCTGTTGTTGTTGTAAGACTTTCTTTGGTTGATCTTATTGCTGTCGCAATAGTTGTTGTCGGAGTTGATTCGGTTGCGACTAAAATTGCTGAAGTCAATGTAGTTGTGGGAGAAGATGCAGTTGTTATGGGAGGCGATTCAGTTATCATAGTCCCTGATGTGATTGTACTTGCAGCCGATGTCATTGTTGTGGGCCCGAATGTAGTTATTGTAGTAGTCTCAGTGCTTGTTGCACTAGGCTCCGAAGCTGTTGATGAAATCTTTGATGGTGATGCTGCCGCTGTAGAGGTGAGAGTTGCTGTCGTTGCAGTGTTTTCTGAGGTACTTGTTGTTGAGGCCGATGTGGTTGGTGTGACAGATGTTGTTACTATTCTTTGAGGCACTGTGGTTGTTGTTTGAGGCCGTATGGTTGTTGTCGTAGGCATCCTTTGTCCGGTCGATGAGATCGATGTCTGTGGGGATACTGTTGTGGTTATTACAGTAGCGGATCCGGTAGATGTTGGTAACGATATGGTTGTTGAAGGTCCATTTGTGGATTGTGTGGTTGCGGATGTTGTTGTTGTAAGACTTTCCTTGGTTGATGTTGTTCCTGTCGCAATGGTTGTTGTCGGAGTTGATGCGGTTGCGAAAGAAATTGCTGAAGTCAGTGTAGTTATTGGAGAAGAAGCAGTTGTTATGGGAAGCGATTCAGTTATCATAGTCCCCGATGTGATTGGACTTGCAGCCGATGTCATTGTTGTGGGCCCGAATGTGGTTATTGTAGTAGTCTCAGTGCTTGTTGCACTAGGCTCCGAACCTGTTGATGAAATCATTGATACTGATGCTGCCGCTGTAGAGGTGAGACTTGCTGTCGTTGCAGTGTTTTCTGAGGTGCTTGTTGTTGGGGCCGATGTGGTTGGTGTGACAGATGTTGTTACTATTCTTTGAGGCACTGTGGTTGTTGTTTCAGGCATTATGGTTGTTGTCGTATACAGCGTTTGTCCGGTCGATGAGATCGATGTCTGTGGGGATACTGTTGTGGTTATTACAGTAGCGGATCTGGTAGATGTTGGTAACGATATGGTTGTTGAAGGTCCGTTTGTGGATTGTGTGGTTGCTGCTGTTGTTGTTGTAAGACTTTCTTTGATTGATGTTGTTGCTGTCGCAATAGTTGTTGTCGGAGTTGATTCGGTTGCGACAGAAATTGCTGAAGTCAGTGTAGTTGTGGGAGAAGATGCAGTTGTTATGGGAGGCGATTCAGTTATCATAGTCCCTGATGTGATCGTACTTGCAGCCGTTGTCATCTTTGAGGGCCCTAATGTAGTTATTGTAGTCGTCTTAGTGCTTGTTGCACTAGACTCCGTGGTTGTTGATGAAATCGATGATGATGATGCGGCCGCTGTAGAGGTAAGAGTTGCTGCGGTTGCCGTGTTTTCTGAGGTGCTTGTTGTAGGTGCCGATGTGGTTGGTGTGACAGATGTTGTTACTATTCTTTCGTTCACTGTGGTTGTTGCTTCAGGGAGTATGGTTGTTGTCGTATACAGCGTTTGTCCTGTCGATGAGACCGAGGTCTGTGGGGATGCTGTTGTGATTATTACGGAAGCGGATGTGGTAGTTGTTGGTAACGATATGGTTGTTGAAGGTCCATTTGTGGATTGTGTGGTTGTTGTTGGAAGACTTTCTTTGGTTGATGTTGTTGCTGTCGCAATGATTGTTGTTGGAATTGATTCGGCTGCGACAGAAATTGCTGAAGTCAGTGTAGTTATTGGAGCAGATGCAGTTGTTATGGGAAGCGATTCAGTTATCATAGTCCCTGATGTGATTGGACTTGCAGCCGATGTCATTGTTGTGGGCCCGAATGTAGTTATTGTAGTAGTCTCAGTGCTTGTTGCACTAGGCTCCGAAGTTGTTGATGAAAACATTGATGGTGATGCGGCCGCTGTAGAGGTAAGAGTTGCTGTGGTTGCCGTGTTCTCTGATGTACTTGTTGTAGGTGCCGATGTGGTTGGTGTGACAGATGTTGTTACTATTCTTTCGTTCACTGTGGTTGTTGCTTCAGGGAGTTTGGTTGTTGTCATAGGCAGCGTTTGTCCTGTCGGTGAGACCGATGTCTGTGGGGATGCTGTTGTGATTATTACGGAAGCGGATGTGGTAGTTGTTGGTAACGATATGGTTGTTGAAGGTCCATTTGTGGATTGTGTGGTTGTTGTTGTAAGACTTTCTTTGGTTGATGTTGTTGTTGTCGCAATATTTGTTGTCGGAGTTGATTCGGTTGCGACAGAAATTGCTGAAGTCAGTGTAGTTGTTGAAGCAGATGCAGTTGTTATGGGAAGCGATTCAGATATCATAGTCCCTGTTGTGATTGTACTTGCAGCCGATGTCATTGTTGTGGGCCCGAATGTAGTTCTATTAGTAGTCTCAGTGCTTGTTGCACTAGGCTCCGAAGTTGTTGATGAAATCATTGATGGTGATGCGGCCGCTGTAGAGGTAAGAGTTGCTGTGGTTGCCGTGTTTTCTGAGGTGCTTGTTGTTGGGGCCGATGTGGTTGGTGTGACAGATGTTGTTACTATTCTTTGAGGCACTGTGGTTGTTGTTTGAGTCCGTATGGTTGTTGTCGTAGGAAGCGTTTGTCCGGTCGATGAGATCGATGTCTGTGGGGATACTGTTGTGGTTGTTACAGTAGCGGATCTGGTAGATGTTGGAAACGATATGAGTGTTGAAGGTCCATTTGTGGATTGTGTGGTTGCGGCTGTTGTTGTTGTAAGACTTTCTTTGGTTGGTCTAGTTGCTGTCGCAATAGTTGTTGTCGGAGTTGATTCGGTTGCGACAGAAATTGCTGAAGCCAGTGTAGTTGTGGGAGAAGATGCAGTTGTTATGGGAGGCGATTCAGCTATCATAGTCCCTGATGTGATCGTACTTGCAGCCGTTGTCATCTTTGAGGGCCCTAATGTAGTTATTGTAGTCGTCTTAGTGCTTGTTCCGCTAGACTCCGTGGTTGTTGATGAAATCGATGATGATGATGCGGCCGCTGTAGAGGTAAGAGTTGCTGTGGTTGCCGTGTTTTCTGAGGTGCTTGTTGTAGGTGCCGATGTGGTTGGTGTGACAGATGTTGTTACTATTCTTTCGTTCACTGTGGTTGTTGCTTCAGGGAGTATGGTTGTTGTCGTATACAGCGTTTGTCCTGTCAATGAGATCGATGTCTGTGGGGATGCTGTTGTGATTATTACGGAAGCGGATGTGGTAGTTGTTGGTAACGATATGGTTGTTGAAGGTCCATTTGTGGATTGTGTGGTTGTTGTTGTAAGACCTTCTTTCGTTGATGTTCTTATTGTCGCAATGGTTGTTGTCGGAGTTGATTCGGTCGCGACAGAAATTGCTGAAGTCAGTGTAGTTCTTGGAGCAGATGCAGTTGTCATGGGAAGCGATTCAGTTGTCATTGTCCCTGATGTGATTGGACTTGCAGCCGATGTCATTGTTGTGGGCCCGAATGTAGTTATTGTAGTAGTCTCAGTGCTTGTTGCACTAGTCGCCGACGTTGTTGATGAAATCATTGATGTTGATGCGGCCGCTGTAGAGGTGAGAGTTGCTGTGGTTGCAGTGTTTTCTGAGGTGCTTGCTGTTGGGGCCGATGTGGTTGGTGTGACAGATGTTGTTACTATTCTTTGAGGCACTATCGTTGTTGCTTCAGGCCTTATGGTTATTGTCATAGGCAGTGTTTGCACTGTCGATGAGATCGATGTCTGTGGGGATACTGTTGTGGTTATTACAGTAGCGGATCTGGTAGATGTTGGTAACGATATGGTTGTTGAAGGTCCATTTGTGGATTGTGTGGTTGTTGTTGTAAGACTTTCTTTGGTTGATGTTGTTGCTGTCGCAATGGTTGTTGTCGGAGTTGATTCGGTTGCGACAGAAATTGCTGAAGTCAGTGTAGTTGTGGGAGAAGATGCAGTTGTTATGGGAAGCGATTCAGTTATCATCGTCCCTGATGTGATCGTACTTGCAGCCGTTGTCATCTCTGAGGGCCCTAATGTAGTTATTGTAGTCGTCTTAGTTCTTGCTCCACTAGACTCCGTGGTTGTTGATGAAATCAATGATGATGATGCGGCCGCTGTAGAGGTAAGAGTTGCTGTGGTTGCCGTGTTTTCTGAGGTGCTTGTTGTAGGTGCCGATGTGGTTGGTGTGACAGATGTTGTTACTATTCTTTCGTTCACTGTGGTTGTTGCTTCAGGGAGTATGGTTGTTGTCGTATACAGCGTTTGTCCTGTCGATGAGACCGATGTCTGTGGGGATGCTGTTGTGATTATTACGAAAGCGGATGTGGTAGCTGTTGGTGAGGATATGGTTGTTGAAGGTCCATTTGTGGATTGTGTGGTTGTTGTTGTAAGACTTTCTTTGGTTGATGGTGTTGTTGTCGCAATGGTTGTTGTCGGAGTTGATGCGGTTGCAAAAGTCAGTGTTGTTGTTGGAGCAGATTCAGTTGTTATGGGAAGCGATTCAGTTATCATAGTCCCTGATGTGATTGTTCTTGCAGCCGATGTCATTGTTGTGGGCCCGAATGTAGTTATTGTAGTAGTTTCATTGCTTGTTGCACTAGGCTCCGAAGTTGTTGATGAAATCATTGATGTTGATGCGGACGCTGTAGAGGTGAGAGTTGCTGTGATTGCAGTGTTTTCTGAGGTCCTTGATGTTGGGGCCGATGTGGTTGGTGTGACAGATGTTGTTTCTTTTCTTTGAGGCACTGTCGTTGTTGTTTCAGGCCGTATGGTTATTGTCATAGGCAGCGTTTGCACCGTCGATGAGATCGATGTCTGTGGGGATACTGTTGTGGTTATTACAGTAGCGGATGTGGTAGATGTTGGTAACGATATGGTTGTTGAAGGTCCATTTGTGGATTGTGTGGTTGTTGTTGTTGTAAGACTTTCTTTGATTGATGTTGTTGCTGTCGGAATAGTTGTTGTCGGAGTTGATTCGGTTGCGACAGAAATTGCTGAAGTCAGTGTAGTTGTGGGAGAAGATGCAATTGTTATGGCAAGCGATTCAGTTATCATAGTCCCTGATGTGATCGTACTTGCAGCCGTTGTCATCTTTGAGGGCCCTAATGTAGTTATTGTAGTCGTCTTAGTACTTCTTCCACGAGACTCCGTGGTTGTTGATGAAATCAATGATGATGATGCGGCCGCTGTAGAGGTAAGAGTTGCTGTGGTTGCCGTGTTTTCTGAGGTGCTTGTTGTAGGTGCCGATGTGGTTGGTGTGACAGATGTTGTTACTATTCTTTCGTTCACTGTGGTTGTTGCTTCAGGGAGAATGATTGTTGTCCTATACTGCGTTTGTCCTGTCGATGATACCGATGTCTGTGGGGATGCTGTTGTGATTATTACTGAAGCGGATGTGGCAGCTGTTGGTGAGGATATGGTTGTTGAAGATCCATTTGTGGATTGTGTGGTTGTTGTTGTAAGACTTTCTTTGGTTGATGGTGTTGTTGTCGCAATGGTTGTTGTCGGAGTTGATGCGGCTGCAAAAGTCAGTGTTGTTGTTGGAGCAGATGCAGTTGTTATGGGATGCGATTCAGTTATCATAGTCCCTGATGTGATTGTACTTGCAGCCGATGTCATTGTTGTGGGCCCGAATGTAATTATTGTATTAGTCTCAGTGCTTGTTGCGCTAGGCTCCGAAGTTGTTGAGGAAATTATTGATGGTGATGCGGCCGCTGTAGAGGTGAGAGTTGCTGTGGTTGCAATGTTTTCTGAGGTGCTTGTTGTTGGGGCCGATGTGGTTGGTGTGACAGATGTTGTTACTATTCTTTGAGGCACTGTCGTTGTTGTTTCAGGCATTATGGTTGTTGTCGTAGGCAGCGTTTGTCCGGTCGATGAGATCGATGTCTGTGGGGATACTATTGTGGTTATTACAGTAGCGGATCTGGTAGATGTTGGTAACGATATGGTTGTTGAAGGTCCATTTGTGGATTGTGTGGTTCCGGCTGTTGTTGTTGTAAGACTTTCTTTGGTTGACCTTATTGCTGTCGCAATAGTTGTTGTCGGAGTTGATTCGGTTGCGACAGAAATTGCTGAAGTCAGTGTAGTTGTGGGAGAAGATGCAGTTGTTATGGGAGGCGATTCAGTTATCATAGTCCCTGATGTGATCGTACTTGCAGCCGATGTCATTGTTGTGGGAGGGAATATAGTTATTGTAGTAGTCTCAGTGCTTGTTGCACTAGGCTCCGAAGCTGTTGATGAAATCTTTGATGGTGATGCTGCCGCTGTAGAGGTGAGAGTTGCTGTCGTTGCAGTGTTTTCTGAGGTACTTGTTGTTGGGGCCGATGTGGTTGGTGTGACAGATGTTGTTACTATTCTTTGAGGCACTGTGGTTGTTGTTTCGGGCCGTATGGTTGTTGTCGTAGGCATCCATTGTCCTGTCGATGAGATCGATGTCTGTGGGGATACTGTTGTGGTTATTACAGTACCGAATGTGGTAGATGTTGGTAACGATATGGTTGTTGAAGGTCCATTTGTGGATTGTGTGGTTGCGGATGTTGTTGTTGTAAGACTTTCTTTGGTTGATGTTGTTGCTGTCGCAATGGTTGTTGTCGGAGTTGAGTCGGTTGCGACAGAAATTGCTGAAGTCAGTGTAGTTCTTGGAGCAGATGCAGTTGTCATGGGAAGCGATTCAGTTATCATTGTCCCTGATGTGATTGTACTTGCAGCCGATGTCATTGTTGTTGGCCCGAATGTAGTTCTATTAGTAGTCTCAGTGCTTGTTGCACTAGTCGCCGACGTTGTTGATGAAATCATTGATGTTGATGCGGCCGCTGTAGAGGTGAGAGTTGCTGTGGTTGCAGTGTTTTCTGAGGTGCTTGCTGTTGGGGCCGATGTGGTTGGTGTGACAGATGTTGTTACTATTCTTTGAGGCACTATCGTTGTTGTTTCAGGCCGTATGGTTATTGTCATAGGCAGTGTTTGCACTGTCGATGAGATCGATGTCTGTGGGGATACTGTTGTGGTTATTACAGTAGCGGATCTGGTAGATGTTGGTAACGATATGGTTGTTGAAGGTCCATTTGTGGATTGTGTGGTTGTTGTTGTAAGACTTTCTTTGGTTGATGTTGTTGCTGTCGCAATGGTTGTTGTCGGAGTTGATTCGGTTGCGACAGAAATTGCTGAAGTCAGTGTAGTTGTGGGAGAAGATGCAGTTGTTATGGGAGGCGATTCAGTTATCATAGTCCCTGATGTGATTGTACTTGCAGCCGATGTCACTGTTGTGGGCCCGAATGTAGTTATTGTAGTAGTCTCAGTGCTTGTTGCACTAGGCTCCGAAGCTGTTGATGAAATCATTGATACTGATGCTGCCGCTGTAGAGGTGAGAGTTGCTGTGGTTGCCGTGTTTTTTGAGGTGCTTGTTGTAGGTGCCGATGTGGTTGGTGTGACAGATGTTGTTACTATTCTTTCGTTCACTGTGGTTGTTGCTTCAGGGAGTATGGTTGTTGTCGTATACAGCGTTTGTCCTGTCGATGAGACCGATGTCTGTGGGGATGCTGTTGTGATTATTACGGAAGCGGATGTGGTAGCTGTTGGTGACGATATGGTTGTTGAAGGTCCATTTGTGGATTGTGTGGTTCTTGTTGTAAGACTTTCTTTGGTTGATGGTGTTGTTGTCGCAATGGTTGTTGTCGGAGTTGATGCGGTTGCAAAAGTCAGTGTTGTTGTTGGAGCAGATTCAGTTGTTATGGGAAGCGATTCAGTTATCATAGTCCCTGATGTGATTGTTCTTGCAGCCGATGTCATTGTTGTGGGCCCGAATGTAGTTATTGTAGTAGTTTCATTGCTTGTTGCACTAGGCTCCGAAGTTGTTGATGAAATCATTGATGTTGATGCGGACGCTGTAGAGGTGAGAGTTGCTGTGGTTGCAGTGTTTTCTGAGGTCCTTGATGTTGGGGCCGATGTGGTTGGTGTGACAGATGTTGTTACTTTTCTTTGAGGCACTGTCGTTGTTGTTTCAGGCCGTATGGTTATTGTCATAGGCAGCGTTTGCACCGTCGATGAGATCGATGTCTGTGGGGATACTGTTGTGGTTATTACAGTAGCGGATGTGGTAGATGTTGGTAACGATATGGTTGTTGAAGGTCCATTTGTGGATTGTGTGGTTGTTGTTGTTGTAAGACTTTCTTTGATTGATGTTGTTGCTGTCGGAATAGTTGTTGTCGGAGTTGATTCGGTTGCGACAGAAATTGCTGAAGTCAGTGTAGTTGTGGGAGAAGATGCAATTGTTATGGCAAGCGATTCAGTTATCATAGTCCCTGATGTGATCGTACTTGCAGCCGTTGTCATCTTTGAGGGCCCTAATGTAGTTATTGTAGTCGTCTTAGTACTTCTTCCACGAGACTCCGTGGTTGTTGATGAAATCAATGATGATGATGCGGCCGCTGTAGAGGTAAGAGTTGCTGTGGTTGCCGTGTTTTCTGAGGTGCTTGTTGTAGGTGCCGATGTGGTTGGTGTGACAGATGTTGTTACTATTCTTTCGTTCAC
>JAECUM010026311.1:0-39162 GCA_016617855.1 Megalonaias nervosa
ATAGGGAAAGATTACCTACTGCGAATGTTTTAGCTAGAACAGGGTTTGTCTACTTGGGACCTAGACTGGATTGGGATACGAAGTACAGTGTTTCAGTTCTGGTCTGAAGTTGCGTATGGATCGATGTATCTATAAAGATTCAGCTATTCTGGAACATACTCAATGGTCTCCACATTGTCCTTACCTTTCTATGACATTTCCACCCATCACACTACGGTTCAGGTATGACGGTACCATAGAGAAGGTAGTACCGTTGTCCAAGAAGAAAGAAAGGAAGACTTCCAAAACTAGTCGTAAAACAGGAACGATGTACAAGCTCGAGACTTCATTACGACTAGTATAAAAAGGGACAACGTCCAAGACCGATAGTTCATTGTGACTACAAACGCCAAGCGAAAAAATGAATCCTTTCACACAGCAAGTATCCAGCAAGAGTAAACTCGAGTACGATGTTGTGCCTTGCGATGGCAGGGATGCCGTACGCTATGACCTTAGCGATTCAGTACCACATCACCATGGGAACTTTGCTATAACTACTACTACCATACCTACCATGGAAAGTGATGCTGTGCGTGTCAAACCTGATGGATGCGAAAGCGATGCCACTCGTTATCGCACACCTTTTCACTTTACTGGTTTTCATGGTGGATGTCATCCTAATGAAACCATGCGGCTACCACCCTATGGATGTCATGTAAAACTGAGCAAACTCCTACGTATTTCACCGTACCCTCATCGAAATGAACCTGTGAAAGACGAATATTCGTTCCCTGTGCGTTTGCCAGAATATTGTGACTATGAAAGTCGGATCCAAACCTTCCGAGGAAAATGGCCAAAATATTTGGGAGGACCTACCCCCGAAGAATTAGCTAGAGCTGGATTTATCTACTTGGGCGAAGGGGATAAAGTCAAGTGCTTCAGTTGCAGTGTGTCACTTCACACGTGGGAGAAGAAAGATTGCGCTTACCTGGAACATGCTCGATGGTCTCCAGATTGTCACTACCTACCTTTAGTGGGACCTGGTCATTGAAGTGGGCCTACCATGTCGTGTAAGAAACTAGCAACGGGGTTAGGAGTCAAACGTTGGACAACCCCTAGACAAGTATTTAAACTCCATGTAGAAAATAATCTTCAAACAATACCAATCGAATTGCAAGAGAAAATCTACAAGGACATTTGGCAGGGACTTGCCAGAGCCAAATCTCAATTAGTGACTGTAGAACTTTTGTCTCGAGAAATTCACAAGAGGAAATTGACCAAAGTCAACAAACAAGTCCAATTTCTCTGGATCAAGGGTGCATTCGTTGTACTATTTCGCTTTAGACCAATTACATTTGAAGATTTTATTGACATTCTTGACCGTTTCCTGGAATGGCAGTGGTCAGAAATTACTCACTACGTTCATTACTTTCGCTCTAGGAGAAGTGTTTGACTGACATGGTTATGGATACTTTACAAGAGAACATTCGTGCTTTGCCTTTGGAACTGAGAGAACGCATTTACCGCGAGTTCGTCAAAATACAAGTGAAACGCAAAGAACCATTGCATCCGTTACGTCACCGATGTTGGAACCACTCGTACCTAAATGCTATAAGAAGACTGATTCTGATGAAAGTGTTTCATTGGTCAGACATTGATGAATCGGGTGAAATTCCTAAATTTTTGGATGCCACTCATTCAACTTACAAGGTGATATTAGGACACCGAATTCCAACGGACGAGTTACAGGATTACAACCAATCTTTACAAGAACAATTCTTTCAAGAGGAAACTTCTGTGCGACGTGAGATGTGTGAGTTAGTGACTAAACGTTTTTGGTACGGTACTAAAATAATATCGAAGCTATTCAAAAAGTACACTTATTACCTGACACCAAAAAAAGTATAAAAACGGACTACCATGCCACGACCTTTATCATTCGTGATACAACAGACTCCGTGGAAGGAAATCAATGACACTATTCAAACAGTGGAGGATTACCAACGCCTATTACGAGAACTATGCCCATTGAATTGGGGTCGACGTGTAGTTTGTGTCTTAGTGACTTGCTTTCTGGGATTTCGTTTACCAGCTGATTCCTTGTGGACTCTTTACGAACAGTACCTACCACTCCAAAAAACATGAAAGTGGTCCCTTAAATGTACACGAGAGACTCATTCTGCTCAAAGCTTTGCGCTTTCATCTTGATAGTTCTCAACCTCTACGGGAAAACAAGATTCGTCAACTCTTAGGCACTGAAGATGTGTACGACGACGTGTGTGTAGCTTGTGACTTACACCCTCACTGGAAAAAATGTACGTGACTGGAAAAGTTGGGGGGTTGAGGTATGGACAAAAGAAGTGGCACACTATGCCCAAGATGTGTAATCCTAAAAAATTAAAACGTTCAGTGAAAAAAGTAACTTTTAAACCAGTGTTAGTGACAGTGCCAGAAGAAGAAGAAGAAGAAGAAGTCGTGACCGAGGAAAACCACTCTCTTCAGGACAGGACTGTGATCGACATCCCTGAAAGACCATTCCGGGAGGACTCTTGTGTGATTGTGCCAAGAGGTGTAGAGACTCTCAGAACATTACACAGTACCCCTACGATTTCACCTCTTGATCATCACAAATGTTGTACAGAGACTTGTTTATATTCCACTATGATCGTTTTGATGTTTCTTTTATTCATGTACTTAGCCATTTGCCTTTTATTTATTTTTGTCTTTCGTGTTGTTCACGTTTAAAGATGACAATAAACTTGTCCTGAAAAAAGTATAAAAACTCTTGTCTTGTCTGTCTTCGTGTCAAAAGTGACATTTCTTACACTACTATGGCCACCTCTACTGTCTCTGCTCCCTCTTCCTCCACTGTCAAAGTCATTGACGAACACGTAGATAGGACTAGCTAGGAGGCCTTGTATCTTCGCCATCCCTTTAGCATGCTCATTGCCGGACCGAGCGGTTCAGGCAAAACCAAATTTGTCAAACGTTTGATCGAACATAAACATCATTTGATCGATCGTCCCCCTCAACGCATCGTATGGTGTTACAAAGAGTGGCAATCAGCGTACAGCCTTCTGCGAGAAAGTCAAGGCGATTCGATCGTCTTTGTGGAAGGCATTCCTGGCGAGGACGACGGGATCGTGTCTGACCCTAGTCAAACCCATCTGGTTATTTTTGACGACATGTTAGAAGAAGACGAAGAAGAAATAAAACTGTAGTTTACGCGCAAAGGGCATCATCGTAATGCCAGTGTCATTTACATCACCCAAAATTTGTTTCAACAAAGTAAAGCCCATCGTACCATCAGTCTCAATGTTCATTACGTGGTGTTTGTTTAAAAGCCCTAGAGATAAATCGCAAGTACAAGACTTAGCCAAACAGTTAGGAACGCCTTGGCTGACAAATGCGTACGACGATGCCACTCAAACCCCACGCGCTTATTTACTCGTGGATTTAAAACCTACCACTCCCGATTGTTTGCGATTTCGTACCCATCTGTTTCACCACTGGTGCCAAGACGGAGGGTCTGTCGTGCACACGTCCTCTTCGTCGACTTAATCACAATCACCAAAAAAAATCTATAAAAACTTCGGTCACTTTGACTCTGTCTCACACATCGTCAACATGACGTCCCTTCAGTCTCATCTTCCCATTAAATTTATTCGTGCCTTGTACGGTATCAGTCGCGAAAAAAATCCACAAATACGTGCTCGTGTCTTAGAAGCTAGTCTCAAAGAAGTCTTACGATGGTTTACGGTGACAGCACGTCAATTACTGCAAGGCATTATTCAGATTCCACATCAAACCAAACGCTTTTTTGAGAGAAACAAAGTAGCCTTCACGCAACTAGCCGATCCTCGCATCGACAGTCAAACCAAAAGGCAAATCATTTTGAAACCTGGAGGTAGCGGTTCTCTAGGAGGTGTCATCATTCGTTCCCTCTTAAAATGGGATCCTAATGCTCCCAAAGTCGTCCCCAAGAAAAAAGTCACGCCCAAACGTACCCAGAAGAAAAAGAAAAAGAGCAACGGTGTCAAGACCAGGTCACAGCCTCAGAAAAAGAAAAAGAAGAGTCCACAGAAAACAGCTTCTACTCGCAAGAGAGTATCTCCAAAAACTTCTCCTCCAGCGGTGACACCCTCTTCCTCTTTAGCGGCTGTGGCCGCTGCTCACAAAGTACCTGCCCCCAAAATCAAAGTCCAAGAGAGAACGGATGTGTTACAGACTTTACTGGATTTGTCCAAGCAAGAACTGTCCCGATTTAGTCCGTTGCGAACTCCTCCACGACGTGTGTTGCCTGTCATCAAGTTGATACGACGTAAAGACAATCTGTGGCGACGCATTCCAGTATAAAAAAGACCCTGGGCAAACAATAAGGATCAGTGTTTTTGTGCTGCTGCACGCCCAAAGATGTCCCCTCCAAGAAGTGTACACCGTTACCATCGTCGTTCTTCTTCGGTCCAAAAAGGAGAAGGAAAACGAAAAAGACAGTCACGTCATCCTAAGAAACGCTTAGCCAAACATCGACGTCACTCTCTGAAAAGACACACTTGTCCAAAGAAAAGGGGAAGCCACCAAAAGGGAGGTTTCTTTGGCCCTTTCCTTGAATTCGATAAGATAGCCGATAAGTTTGTCACACGAGTAAAGGACAGGCTCCAAAAAAAATAAGATAAAAAGACGCATGTCGAGCCATGGATGTCAGTGTATGTTGTACACCAAAAGATGTCACCTCATCGTAGTTCTCCTGCCCAGAAAGGAAAAAGAAAAAGACAGTCTCGTCATGCGAAAAAACGCTTAGCCAAACATCGACGTCACCCCCAGAAAAGACACACTCGTCCAAAGAAAAAGAGGAGCCGCCAAAGAGGAGGATTCTTTACCGATTTTGGAAAACACATTGTCACCTTTATGACGAAGCGATAGTCCCCAAAAAAGGATAAAAGACCGTGTGACAAAGTCATCGACGTTTGTGTATCTTAGGTGTGTGTCCCGGAATCAACAAACAAAGATGTCACCCCGCAAAAGACATTCCTCTTCTACCCCCAAAGGAAAGAAAAGGAAAGGACTGCCTTCTCGTTTAGTCAAACATTGGGACATGTTGTCTGTCCTATCCAAAGCTTCTCCACCCATGCGAAAACAACTCATTCAAACTGCCTCCAAAGATGTCATCGATACGGTGAGCGAATGTTGTCTGAACGTCTTGAAAGGCACAATACCTTTGACTAAACATCAGAAAAATTGCTTAGCCAAACATCGACACGTTCTTCGCCAAATGGTCCAAAAGAAAATACCCATTCGTCAAAGAAAAAAATGTTGGTGCAACGCGGAGGAGTTTTACCCCTGTTAGGACTTATTACCAATGTAGCGAAACCCATACTGAGTGCAATGGGACATATTATACCAGCCCTAATTCCAAGATAAAAGACCAAGAAGATAAAAGTAGGACACTGGAGTCAAAAGATCTCAGACGTGATCCTTGAAATCTGATGGAAGGACGAAAACTAGCTTTAGTCCCTTACAAACGATGGATTGAATACCATCGTTGGCAAGAACAACGAACCCCGCATTTACCTCCCAATCCTCATTTGACCGAGATGTCCCAGTTACAACATGAACTGCAATCGTTGATAGATCGCAGCGATTTGTCAGAAACGGAAAAATCGCAACGGTACGGTCAGTTGTTGAAACGACTGCAACTCTTTCACCAAAAAGCTTTAGACGAAACAGCTCAACCCACTCTGAAAGAGTTTAAGGCCTTAACGAAAAGTCCATCACCACCACTGCCACTTCCAATGGTCAAGACAGAAAGTCCACTACCACTAGTCCCAGTGATCAAGACAGAAAAAGAAGAAGATTTTCAAACTCCACCAGAAAAAGTACGCGAGTTAACAACACCACCTACATCCAGAATTTGTTGGATTAAAAAGATGATGGCTACCCCTTCTTCCTCAGAAGAGAAAACGAGAGCCAAGACAGAAGTGAAACAAGAACTGATTACCCCTGTTCAAACACTGTCCTCCTCCTCAACACCTATTGCTCGTCGGACACGCAAAGCATTACAAACCAAGAAAATACCACAGAAAGACAAGAGTAGCATCAGTGAAGATTGGATCACTTATTTAAACATGGAGAAGGTGTTAGCCAGCATTTACTACGATCCATCCCATCCTGCAGGTTACGGGGGAGTTCAGAAATTGTATCGTGCTGCCAAAACTCGACTGAAAAGTATCCATTTACCTCATGTGCAACGCTGGTTACAAGAACAAGCCACGTACACCTTACACAAACCCATTCGACGAAAATTTTCCAGAAGTCGCACCCAAGTGGAGGGTATCGATCATCAATGGCAAGCCGATTTAGCCGATGTCTCTCATTTAGCCACCTACAATCGTGGTTACAAATATTTGTTTTGTGTCATCGACGTCTTTTCCAAATTTGCTTGGGTCGTACCATTGACTTCCAAATCGAGCAGTGAGTTAGTGCGAGCCCTGCAACTGGTGTTAGAACAAAGTGGGCGTCACCCTCTTCAATGGCAAACTGACAAAGGCACCGAATTTCTGAATCAAGCTTTCCAAAAAGAATTGAAGAAACGTGACATTCATTTTTTCACCACCGAGAATCCCAAAACCAAAGCCAGCATCGTGGAACGTTTTCAACGCATCTTGAAAGAACGCATGTGGAAATATTTTACGCATCAACACACTCTCAAGTACATCGGCGTCTTGCTACACCTCGTCCAATCGTACAATCAATCTTACCATCGGAGCATAGGGTGTGCCCCCCAAGAAGTGACTCCTGACAACGAAGTGACCGTCTTCGAGCGCCTGTTTGGTCCGTCCCCGACAGTGCCTGTCCCCAAGAAAGGTGAAGTGTTGGCATCAGGAGATTGGGTACGCATTGGCAAAACCAAACGCACTTTCGACAAAGGTTACTTATCCAATTGGACCACCGAATTGTTTCGTGTCACCGAACGTGTGCGTGGCCATCATCCTCCCGTCTATAAATTAGAAGACATGAACGGAGAAGTGTTAAAAGGAACGTTTTACTTGCCCGAGTTACAACGTGTGACCAAAAAAGAAGACGACGTGTACGAGATCGAAAGCATTCTCGATCGAAGAACCCGAAAAGTAGGAAAGAAACGTGTCAAAGAAGTCAAAGTACGTTGGAAAGGATATCCTCCCAGTTTTGACTCTTGGATCGACGCTTCGCAACTCATCGACTATAAAAAGAAGTGACCATCATGCCCTTCAACACAGCCTCAGTTACTACAGTGACCACTCCGTCGCCCAGTTCTTCTCTGCAAGATCTACAAAAACAACCCTTGTGGGTGTGGTGTGGAGAACGTGTGCCTACAACGCAAATCGTCTTTTTCTGCCAAATCTTTGTGGTGTATTGTGTCATCGGTTCTGCCATTGCCAATCTGAGTTTGCAACAAGGAGACAAACAATTGTGGACTATTTTACTGAGCAGTTGCATTGGTTACCTTCTTCCCAATCCGTCTCTGAAATATTCTTCCAAAGGAAACAACAACAACAACGGTGGCCTTGCGTCCAACGTTAGTCACCAATCCAATCACAACAATCCTCTTTTAGACACTCCTCTGACTTCCAGTGACTCCTCGGACACTAGAACTGTGGAATTATGAACAACCAATTTTACTTAACGTTACCCAGTGACAGTTCCATGGAGGTGTTTCCCAATAACACTTTGTGCTGTTTCTCGGCCAGATTACCTCAAGCCATCCAATTGGATCACGAAGCCCATTGGGAAGTGGCTTTAGTGGAAATGATTCACCCTACACAAATCAAAAACATCATCGAAAATCAAAACACTTTTACGGTAAAAGTTCATGACGAACAAGTGCAACAAGCCTTGGATGAACGTACCAGTATAGCTGACTCTATGAAATCACAAGACCCCAAAACTAAACCAACCACTTATCTGTTGAAAATTCCTGCGAGCTATTATTTTAGTGGTCAACATTTGGTGAACATCATGGCTGACAGGTTCAATTTCATGTTTGGTAAAGTCTTGGAGAAAACCATAAAAAGTGTCACGATCGATTACCACAAAATATCTCGTCGCCTACTCATCAAATTTTCTGAGGACAAAGTATTGGCCATTACATTTTGTCCTGAATTGTATGACATTTTGGGTGGAGACCCCAAGTTCATCAAGATTGCAAACGAAATACCAGCCGTAACCAGTAACTCAGATTTTGGGAGATATTTTAGATTCCCTGTAGAAATGAACCAAGGACTGAATTTGATGTTTGTATACTCCGATGTGGTGGAGTACAACGTGGTGGGACACACCTCCGTACCGTTATTGCGTGTCATTCCTTTCAAAGTGGATTCTGCCACCTCTGCTGATGAGGAAGGTGGAAACACCTATCACGTTCACCGCGAATTTGTACATCCTCACTATTTGCCCGTCAGTAAGTCTTATTTCGACACTGTCAACATTACTATAAAAGGAGATCTGGGACAAAATATTTCATTCACCAAAGGGAAAGTCACAGTGAAACTCCATTTTCGACAACGATTACTCTAACTTTTTGTCAGTCATGTATCCTGTGTACCAAGGAGTCGCTCAACAGCGAGGACATGGTTTAGGTGATATGCTTAAATCGGCCTTTCGTACAGTGGTTCCCGTTTTGAAACCGATGGTGACACGGGGATTGCACGCCTTAAAAGATGCCGCGTTGACGCAAGGTAAAGAATTTCTCCAAAATGTCATCACTGACAAACAAAACCCCAAAGAAGCTTTCTTGAGAGCAGGCAAAAATGTCTTGCTTCAAACGGGCAAAGACCTTTTGGGTCGGCGAGAAACTCCTATAAATGCCCTGGGCAATGCCGAGTCAGGCATTCCTGCTTCCCTGACGCCACAGCAAGGACAAGGCAGAAAAAGACGACGAAAACACCCCTTCAGAGGACTTCACACCCCTAGAGCTAGAAAGTCTAAGAAAAGAAAAACCGTCCGAGAGTTAGACGTTTTTGATTATTAAAAAAAGAAAATGATGCACCGAGAGTCTTGTGCTTGTTCCAAGTCGGAACTGGATCTGTTTGCCATGCCACCCACCATGATGACGATGCAAGAATCCCAACGGGTCGAATTTCATCCCGTCTCCTCTTCGACGGATTCAGCTCCCATCGAGTTTGAAATCAAAGTACAGCCGGAAGATTATCTCGATCTGAATAGCAGTTATTTGTACCTGAAACTGAAAGTGATCAAAACCGACAACACCAATCCGGGAGCCGATGCCAGAGTAGCTCCCGTCAACAATTTCATGCATTCCTTGTTCAGCGAAGTGGATTTGTACTTGAATAACAAACTGGTCAGCAGCGGTATGGATACTTACCCTTACCGAGCGTACCTAGAAAATCTCTTGACGTACGGAAAAGAGGCCAAGAACACTCATCTGGATGCTTGCGTGGTATGGAAACCTGACACCGCAGGTGAAGACACATTTAACGACACAGCCCTGACAGCCGATGACAATCCTCACAATGTGGGTTTTAACAACCGTCGAAGGAAAATCCTGCAAGGTCGTAATTTAGAACTGATGGATCGTTTGCATTTGGACATGTGGTTGCAAGACAAGTATTTGCTGAACGGAGTGGATATTCGCGTGAGACTCAATCGCAGCAGTGTCGCTTTCCATTTGATGGCTCATGCCAACGAGCACAAAACCATCATCCAAGAAGCCAGACTTTACGTGCGTCGTGTAGAAGTGTTACCTAAAGCGGGAAACGACATCAGTCACACATTGAGCAGATCGACCGCCAAGTATCCGATACGACGTGTAAAGTGAAAACATTCACCATGCTGCTGGACTCCGATCCAAGATCGAAGATCATCTGTTCCAAGGACAGTTACCCAAACGTTTAATCGTTGGCATCGTCAGTAATGCAGCCCTCAACGGAGCCCACGATCAAAATCCTTTCCAGTTCAAGCACTACAGAGTGTCCAAGATCGAAGTCAGTCGCGATGGCAAGACTTTGTGCACCAGACCCTTCGAACCTAACTTTGCCCAGAAGAATTACTTGAGATCGTACTTGTCTCTGTACGAAGCTACGGGGCAACTAGGAACCAACGCCAGTCACGGTATTTCATACGAAGATTATGTCGGAGGTTACACTTTGTGGGCCTTTGATTTCATTCCAGACCAAGGCAGCGAAGAGGGATATTTCCACCCTATAAAATCGGGTCAACTGCGTGTGGAACTTTAGTTTGCAGAAGCTCTCACTGAGACGGTCAACGTCATCCTGTATGCTGATTTCGATAATACCTTAGATATCAACAGTTTGAGAGAAGTCATTCTAGACTATTAGACACAGTGGAAGACTCCTATCCCTCATTGAACGATAGAGAATCTTTGGACATGGAATGAGAGGATAGCGTGAAAGCAGAACCCCAAGACCAAGACAAAGAGGACGAGATAGTAGTCAAGTCCAGATGGCCAGAACAAGAATAACATTTAATGTCCTGTTTTGCTAAACACCTGGCGAATACAATTACGGAATTGTCCAAGAAATATTGTTATGGATGTCAAAACGATCATCCCAGTCAAATTCAACACGATAAATGTCTGATGATGAGTCAAGAAGAAAAATTGAACGAGTATCTGGACGAAGCTTGGAGACTCATCTCAGAAGAAGCACTGTTGCATGAGTGGTATAAAGGCTTGCGTGATCTTTCCTGCCCTCCACTGACTACTCTAGAGATCTATCGCATCGAAGCTCTCTTAGCCCAGAGTGCGGAGACAAGGCGAAGAAACGGCTACTTGACAGATTGTTTCAAACAATAAGTCAGAATTGAATTGATGACTTATCATTACTTGTGGAAAAAAAAACACAACATAAAATGGATACCTGGGAACTTTATTATCTTTTGAACAATAGTTCGTATACTACTTCTTGGAATCCTGTCGTGTGCGCTAAAGATGAACTACCTCATCGCAAACCTCAAGACCGTCAAGCTTATGTCATCAACACGGACGAAAGTCATCTTCCAGGAACTCACTGGGTTGCCGTCTACTTCCCTCAAGAGAACTGTGTGGAATATTTTGATTCGTATAGATTACCCCCTTTGGAAGACGATATCATTGACTTTATGAGAATAAATGCCCAGATGACATGATACAATAATGTGAAATTACAAGGCACAGATTCTATGGTGTGTGGACAATATTGTGTGTATTTTCTTCATCAACGCAGTCTTGGATATCCTTTAGAACATTTAGTGACTTATTTTGATCGTCACTCTTCTAGAAATGATGAGAAAGTAGATCGATGGTTTTGTAACCATTATAGTTATCTGTTGTCTTTAGCTAGGAAACGTAGTGTACATCAATGGCCTCATGACTTCTATCAATGGAAATCTCATATGATTTCATAACGTTGTCAACCTTGTCAAAAACAATTTGTTTGATGTTACTTGTGACTTGTGACTTGTTACTTGTTAGTTGAATAAAAAATGTTGTGTTTTGAAAAAATGTGTCTGTGGTTTGTTTTAAAAAAAAAAACACTGTGAATATATGCTCATTGACTTTCTCTCTATCCCTCACCATGACATGAGCAATCATAGCGTTCCGACACTAAAACCGAGTAGGGATGTTTTCTATCGCGTCCGCGTTTGAGCCATATAAAGCTAGTTGTTCTCCAGTCTGGTCATCCACTGTTGACTCGTCAACCTATGAACATGCCTTCCAGACTAGCCAAGCTGAACGAAGCTTACATCAGTTTACATCGTGTCAGGCTAAACCTGATACCTAAACCTGAAGAGATAGAGAATGTCAGGATGTTATCCATAGCCCAAGACCTAATAGAAGAGGTCTTTAGAGAGGAAATTAAGAAAGAACAAGAAGAATGGACTGAGAAGTACAGACTTCAGAAGAAGCAGAGAGAATAACAACAGCAGCTACAACAGCAGCAGCAGCAGCAAGAACCAGACAGAGGTTTTGTGGACTGCCGTGTAGACACCAAAGAATTCTCTTTCTCTTTCCGCAGAAGCAGACCGTATCGCATAGGAAAGCCTGCCTCCAGACGGGGACGCAATCTTAGACAGTAAAAAGATTGCCATTACTCCCGTTAACAAAAAACAACAGCCCTTTTCAGGGCTACACAATACTCTCGAAAGATATACTAATTCAATTTGCCAAAACTTCTAAAATTTTTAAAAAATAAATAGAAGTGTGTCTATAAGCACTTCGTTTCTTTTGTCAGTAAAAAAATCCACCCTTTGTTTTCTCTGTCTTGTCCAATCGTGCATGTCTGTGTTTGTAAATAAAAAAGTAAAAATGTCAACGTGAGTGCTTCTTTTAGGTCCGCGCGTTTGATGTGATGGTAAATTTGGGGGCTAGGGGATGTTTACCTTCACGTCCGTGCTTCAAGTGTATAAAGCGGCACAATCGTCAGTCTGGCTACCATCGTTGACTCGTCAACTTAAAAATGAGCAGCAGATTAGCAAAATTGTTGGAGCTCCAAATGCACCTGGAGTATGCCAGGCGTCTTTTAGACGAACTGACTAGGGAGGCCATAGAGGAGAAAAACAGGATAGAAGAGGAGGAGAAGACAAAGAAAGAAAAGGAGGAAAGGATCCGGCCTCACCTCTTCATGAGACCTCAGTGTGAGGTGAAGCCAGAGATGAGGACACTTCCACAGACAGTACGACCACCTCAACCACAGCCACAACCAGTACAACGTGCAGAGGAGGCAAGGAGGCCAGATCATCATCATCATCATTCCCGGGTCTGGCACAGAGGACAGAGGGAACAACAAGTATTCACTATTCCACAAACAGAGGAGTGGGATAGTGAAGCCAATCAACCTCCCTCTGCGCTCCCAACCACACGCATTAATTGGGAGAATGACTGGAGCAGGCGTTGCGTGTGTGGTGCCAGGCCAGGAAGGTGTCACCATTAGCTAGGTGTGTTTGGAGTTCTAAAAAACAGCCCTTCTCAGGGCTAGCCAGATCTCTAGAAAAGAGAGACTATTCAATTTGCCAATTCGTGTGAATGTAGAGTAGTGTGACTATAAACACTCACTCCTTTACTGATGTGTGTGTGTGTGCGTGTGCGTGTGTGTGTGTGTGTGTGTGTGTGTGTGTGTGTGTGTGTGTGTTTGCATGCGCGTTCGCTGGTGTGGATAGTATATAGGTGTGTGTTTTATGCTTGCTCGTTCGTTGGTGAGGATAGTAGATAGTTGTGTGTTTTATGCGTTCTCCTTTGTTGGTGTGGATAGTATATGGGTGTGTGTTTTTCTTCTCTTCCTTCGTTGGTGAGGATAGTAGATAGATGTGTGTTTTATGCTTGCTCGTTCGATGGTGAGGATAGTAGATAGGTGTGTGTTTTATGCTTGCTCGTTCGTTGGTGAGGATAGTCTATTGTATGTTAAGTGAGTGTAAGGGATGTTTTCGTTCACGTCCGTGCTCCACGGATATAAAGCAGAGCGCTCGTCATTCGCGCCATTCTACACAGAACCTAAAAAATGACTGGCAACATGGACTTGTTCAACAAATTGAAAGACAGTTGGTACTGGATGATGGATGGAGCCTACGTGCTGGAAAGGCTTGAAAAGGAATGGAGGTTCCCTGGTAGCCTAGATTTGGTGAACAGTCTGAAAGCAGCTAATTATGAATTACAATGGATGATAGAAGAG
This sequence comes from Megalonaias nervosa, assembly GCA_016617855.1. NCBI lineage: Eukaryota > Metazoa > Mollusca > Bivalvia > Unionida > Unionidae > Megalonaias > Megalonaias nervosa. The sequence goes on from JAECUM010026311.1 coordinate 13,641, forward strand.
GAAGTGGAGAAATTGAGAGGCTTCATCCATCCTAAATATGTAAGAGTGGGAACCTTGAAGCAGGTTCTTGATATTGTTATCAAAGTGAGATGTTTTTTGGAAGACATATTCCATTTACTGAGTGGCCTTTTGTCAAAAACGGCTTAGACAATTTAAAGAAAGGCGAAGACATCATGATAAAGGTAATGAAAGAAGAAGTGAGGAAAATAAAAGAGACCTGGACAAAAGAAAGAAAGGACAAAGAAAACATCAAGAGAAAAGAAGAGTTTGAGAAACTAAACAGGAACTGGATGAAGGTACAGGAAAAGTTTAGAGTTCTGGGACATCCTGACTGGATTCCAGACAAAGAAAAGAAGAAGAAGAAAGGAATTATTGAAAAAGTGAGAACATGGTGGAAGAGGTGGAGACAATAGAAGAAGACAAAGGCCCTTTTCAGGGCCACTTCATATGCCTCGAAAAGATATTAATTCTTTCTTGCCTAAACAAAAAATTTAAAACCCTTACTCTACTAAAACACGAACGCGACTAATTCGTGTTTGTCTATAGCAATGACACAGGTGGCCTGACGTCACAGTACTACCTTGCTACATTGTTGCCAATGACCAGTACCGTGACGTCACCCTACCTGTTCCATTCCTCTTGGCGCTATACAGGCCCAGCGTGTGCTAATACAAAATTCCCACTGAGGGCCATAGTGGCCCAGGCTGATTTTTGGGGTCTATAAATCGGCGGGCCATAGGGGCCCAGGTTGATTTTCCTTCTTTGGCATGATGAGGGCTATACTACCCCACTACACTACTCATGGAAAAACATTTTGTTTTATGCAATAAATGTTTCAGCACTTTGAGCACCACAAATAGTGTTTATGTAATTGATACATAAAGTAGTACGTCAAAGGAATTCGTGATAAAGAAGATACGATCGCCTATGCAAATAATCAGACTGTAAGCTTGATTTTTATTCCAATCAGTTTAGTAAGTCCAGTAGCCGATGGGGTCGCACCTGTACTTTTGAGGCATTCTGATAGAACGATTTGAGCAGAATATCAGCAAAAACTATTGCTTTGTTGCTTTCGGATAATAAAAACACTGTTTTCAAAAGTGATACATGTAACAAAGATTGATTAGAACATATATCTGATGATTTCATTTTGAGCAATAATTAATTTACTTTGTTCAGTCATGTTACCAGACAATATACATCGATCTTTCTATAATGTGACAATATGCATCGATCTTTCTATATTGTATACTAATGATGCATGGAAGGTTGATTGGTGCAGGGACATTAGAAAGCACTTTAACGACTGGTCTTGGTTTATGATCACCGTAAGCTCCTACGTTTTTGAGAGATCATTTTTGGGGATGGTGTGTGCCGCCTCCTCCCCTCTCCACCTTTTGTCGGATCGGCCCCTTTTTCACTGACTATGTTTACCCCAATAGCAGTATTTCTATTCACTTTTGCTAGAGGATCTGTTACTTTTGTGACGATTCCCACTTCCCTTGAATATTTTACATGGGTCAAATAATAATAATAATAATAATAATAATAATAATAATAATAATAATAATAAAATTGTTGCAACGAAGTATTAAAGGAATTAAACCTCCAAATCCTGGTCCTTCCTGTTATCAATGAGTAGGAACATCATAATTTGCTGCTGTGGGTTACTTTATAAATTCATTACATTCTGCCATTTTTTTAACTGATTTATGGCACGTATTACGCACTCACAAATACATAACAGCCCTTTGCCTGAATCTAGGATCACAAATCATTCTCACACTCAGATTTAGACAACCTAACCTTCTGACTTATGATTGCTCAATAATTTTACGTTTCCCAATGACATTATGATTTTATTTTGTTTAATTTCATAACGAGTATGAGAATTTGTTTCGCAGTTTTGGAATCAGATAAGTTAAGATTGGAAGACTGATCATGGAAATGAAATAAAATAATTACTAAGTATCTATTGCATTTTATTTACAGAAATCACAAGGAAAAGGGTAATACTTGTTGCAAGCAATCATTTATGTGTTGTCGTTCTTCACGCGACAACTATTGGAAGCCCTGAACAATCGTCATGTCTATTCGCGTAATATTTTCCGGGAAGGAGGAAGAGGGGGTGGGTGATTATTTTTTGCGATAAGCAGCAAATCTCCAAATATTATAGTGCCAAACAAAAGTGTCAAAACAACTTTACACTGACTGTCCATCGTGATTACGCTGTCTGAAGATCCATCAACTTTATTCGTCTATAATACCTGCATTTAATAAAGTTATGTACCAATAATAACTGAATTAGTGACTAGCTATAATTTTGGAAAATTTTATGAATTTCGGGTATAGCTCTGGCTTGCACTTATTCTTGGTAATCAAATGCCTCTTTTCCTGTTAGTCAATTATCCACTACCAAAACCACCAAACACTCATCTACGACAGGGATAACCCATCACATTGACTTAAAAGAGAGAGAGAGAGAGAGAGAGAGAGAGAGAGAGAGAGAGAGAGACACACACACACACACACACACACACACACACACACAGAACGACACAGAGAAAGAGACACAGTGACAGAGACAGAGAAATATAACAGAGTTTGTTAGGAGCAATGAGTAGAACAAAACAACATCGATCCTGATCTGCAGAGCATTATGCTACGGTATATTAGGATCTTTGTTGTTTTCAGTTTGATTCAGCTTATAAGCGAGTAAATACGGTATTAATGATTACCCATACATAAGTTTGAAAACGGATCCAAACAGCATTCTGATAACCTAGTTGTAGAAGAGGAACACTCTATTTCAAAATCCATTATTAAACTGGTGCGTGTGTCGCTTGTCTTGAAAACCTTTATCATACATGTATCGTTCTTCTCTTGTGTTGTGTGATTCGTATTCATTTTAACCAAGTGTTTAAATTTGCAACATTTGCGCCCGTTAAGATCAAGTTTGTACTTTCCGTCAAGTGTCCTAAGATCAGTCTCAGGGGCAGATAATACTGAAGATACAGTTTATTAGTTTTATTCAGATATATTGTCATTTGGCATGTTCTACTCTTAGCTTCAAACGTCACTATAAGTTTGTGTATTTGTTCTACTCGTAGCTTCAAACGTCATTATAAATTTAGTGTATTTGTTCTACTCATAGCTTCAAACGTCATTATAAATTTAGTGTATTTGTTCTACTCTCAGCTTCAAACGTCATTATAAATTGTGAGAATTTGACACTCCCAGCGAGTCTGAGAGTCAAAATGGCGCAAATTAATGTGTTATTAACTTGATGAATTCTAACCATGACCATTGCATTTGTGTCATCCTATCAAATTTGATTTGCCAATTTCATTAAAATTTCGATATTTCTAAATTGTCATCTATTACCCATTACTCTGGATCTATCCGATATGTACTTTGTAATTTTTATTTGCTACCACCGACCCAAGGGAAGGTTGTGGTACGCTTTCTCGCATACCCACACTGGCCGAGCCCGAGACACAAACCCAAGCAGACAGAACTGAGAAGTCAGTGATCGGTAAAGCCGAGCGCTTTAGACCACTCGGCCACCAGGGACCCTTCTTAATTGTAGTTAACCATCAAATGACAGGGGCCCCGAGTGGCCGAGTGGTCTAGAGCGCTCTCCGTTACGGATCACTACCATCTCACCTCTGTCTGCGTTGGTTCGAGTCTAAGATTCGGCGAATGTGGATATGTGAGAAAGCTTGCCAGTAGCTTCTCGTGGGTCGGTGGTTCTTTCCGCGGATTTCCCGGTTTCTTCCTCCACCATGACCACCATGTATAGCCTATCGTGTGCTAAAAAATGGCGTTAAGCCCAACAACAACCATCAATCACATTTTCCAGACAACAAGTTGTTATTAATGTCAATACACGGCTCATTTTGAATTTTATTTCTTTTTGCCCGAATTCGTATTTTCTATTGAGCCCTTTGTCCAATACATATGATTACCTGACCTTATTGCTACCTTACCCATATAGTTGAGAATTTCTTAGAACAAAAATGCAATAAATGATTGTGTAATTCAAATCTACAATTGTTTAATTTTCTTAAGCTTTTGACTGAGGTCACAGGCTAGATCGATGTAGATAATTTATTACATTCACCAAAGACAGTGGCCTTTCATTATTGCCCATTTCATTCTTATGAACAATTATTTTTCTAACTATGTTTCATTAAAGTCGATTTGGATAAGAAAACGTTAACAATTCTCTTACCAATTGCATACATAACTAACCATGAAGTTTTTATATTTAATATCGTTTGCTTCAAATGCTTTTCTTAGTTTTCTATATTTTGCATTACAATTTGTATTCTCTCTCTCTCTCTCTCTCTCTCTCTCTCTCTCTCTCTCTCTCTCTCTCTCTCTCTCTCTCTCGTTCCGCTGGCCTAAGTGGTTAGAAATTCCGCCCTGTGTCAGGATAAAGTGACTGTGTGGGACAAGACGTTACACGTCTGCGGCATGATGCCCCAGTGCTAGACATCACTATAAACTGCGACGCTGCATGTTAAAACTATGTTAAATCTCTCTCTCTCTCTCTCTCTCTCTCTCTCTCTCTCTCTCTCTCTCTCTCTCTCAACCCCGTTAGTCATATTATTTATGTCAACAGTCGATTCTAACCTCATATTAGCAAATGACTTTGTACTATGGTCAGTAGGGTGGGTAAGTACATGTTGCATGTGCATTCCTGTATTTGTAGGAATGTTTAGCTCAAATAGATAGGAATAGTTACAACAGACATTTATAACAATGACAAGTTAACATTTAAAGTCATTACTCTAAAATGCACTTTTAATATTTGCATGTACACATCAGTCAGTGTAAATGCAATAACTATATTGATAACGAAAGAGAGGAAGACATATTAAGCTAAAAGCAAATTTCTGTCCAGATAGTCTGCCTTTGAAGCAGTCCACTTACTACCTGTACTGCATGACCGTTCATATTCGTTGGCTTGTCCTAAATTAAGGTCAGTTCCAGGTGAAGGTTAATAAGAAATAGTGCGCATACACCTGTCTGAGGTGTGCGTAAACCAGTATAACATTAAATTTCTCTCTGTCATGAACAGCACTCATCCCACGTTTACGCGAGCAGGTTTCGATAATTAAGATACAGATAAAAAGAATGAAAAAATTAATTATCATTAAACATTTCTAGTACAATAATAACTTACACACCTTAGACAAACGCTTGAGGTATTAAACTTTGCTCAGGTTAGTGAATTTTGAGTAAAAGGGATAAAACTGGGTAAAATAGGGATAAAATAATCTGTGTCAACATACTGATAACACATTAGGACATCATTCGTTTTCTCATTACATGGATTTTACATTCCTAGTAACTTCAGCATTATTTTTCATCAGATTTTCGGACAAAAATATCTCAGCCAAACGTTCCAAAACCGAAACAAAATGGCTAATTTTACATTTATTCACAATTATGGGAAATAAACAAGCCTAGGAGACACGGTAATGTGTTATATACCGAACTAGAGGACAATTAAAATGTGTTATAAATTCCAGATGATCAATTCCTCTTACTTCCATGTGACACCAGCTTGATTCAATCTTATTTTTATCAGGCACTATTAAGATTTTTTTTAAAAGTGTAATTTCTTAGTCTTCATGGGCAGGGCACAATTGTATAGAAAATGGTGGTTGTTGTTGTTGTTGTTGTTGTGGGGCTTAACGCCATTTTTCAGCACACGATAGGCTGTACATGGCGGCCAGTATTAATGGTGGAGGAAGAAACCGGGAAATCCCCGGAAAGAACCACCGACCCACGAGAAGCTACTGGCAAGCTTTCTCACATATCCACATTCGCCGAATCCGAGACTCGAACCAACGCAGACAGAGGTGAGATGGTAGTGATCCTTAACGGAGAGCGCTTTAGACCACTCGGCCACTCGGGGCCCCTGTATAGAAAATGGCGTCTTATTGGTAGAAATGAAGAAGCAAAATAGTACAGAAATGGATAAAACCCATTTCCTAATGAACTTCAAGTGTTTGGTTGTGTGTGTATGTGTGTGTATGTGTGTGTGTGTGTGTGTGTGTGTCGTAATTTACCATCTATTTTTACTATTTATGTATATTGATGCATTGATGCATTTTGTAATCATGACATAGACTTTGTGTGAAAAGCTTAATAAGCAGCCATTAATACCTTAATTAATACCTTAATTAATGCCTTAATTAATACCTTAATTAATGCCTTAATTAATGCCTTAAATAATACCTTAATTAATACCTTAATTAATGCCTTAATTAATTCCTTAAATAATACCTTAATTAATACCTTAATTAATACCTTAATTAATGCCTTAATTAATACCTTAATTAATGCCTTAATTAATGCCTTAAATAATACCTTAATAATACCTTAATTAATACCTTAATTAATACCTTAATTAATGCCTTAATTAATACCTTAATTAATGCCTTAATTAATGCCTTAATTTAGAATTACAATTAGTGTTGGGTAAATCAGTATTTTAAATAAGATTTTGAGTGACGAAATTACGTGCAGTCACACAACATCAATAATTTTCAAACAAACTCACATTTGCGTGTATCTTTTAATATTTGAATATCTCACATCTCTTGTAAATGAGAGAACGCTATTTTGACACAAAGATGTTAAAATAATAACGCGATAGATTCTGTCTTTTATAAAATGGCTCGTGTTATAAAGTACGCATTACATTGTTTTAATATCCTTTCTACTTCTTCGGGATTTCTTTTAATAAAGTGGAGTTGGTAAAAAAAAAAAAATAAAAAAAAAAATATGTTACCGTCCAGAAATTCCGGTTTATAAGAGAAAGAAAAACAAGACACTTGCTTCTTTACTTTTACCCAAAAGATTGCATCTTTACTTTATGAAGCTTAATACACCTTCTCTTGTTGATTCGTAAGTAATTATTCTTTGCTACATTGTGTACGAACTTATCATTTGAAGCATTGCCGACAGAAATGAGTTTGGTTTTCTAATTAAATATTAACTGTACCTTATAGCTAGCACCTTAGAAAAATAGATATTTAGCAAGACACGATGTTTCAGTCATTTAAGGGCCTGTACAAAGCTGTAAATTACATTAAATGCAAACTTGTTTAGTTTACCATTTATATATCAATTGTCGACAGTTTGATTATTCTAATTTGTTTGTTCATCTTGGGAATGCCTTTGATATCGTCGTCTTTCTTTTATCTTCAATTTCTTATTCCAAGATAAACGAAAAGAAATGTAAATTGTTGAATTTTAAATTAGAAGATATTTTCGAACGATGTCAAAAGTCATGTTAGCTTTCCGTTCTTTAGAAGTGAAGTGTCAGACTCGGCAGGCACAAGGTTTGATTGACTGTTAAATCTAAACACGCACGACTGTTATCTTTCAAGTACATATAGCTGTAACTTTCAAAAATCATTATATATATATATATATATATATATAGAGAGAGAGAGAGAGAGAGAGAGAGAGAGAGAGAGAGAGTTTCATGACTTATAATATAATGGTTCTACTGAACCAACTTTTCACAGATTTTTGCGTTGAAAGTTTAAAATTTAGTTTTAAATATCAGCAAGTACATCACTAATTGTAAAACAAACTTCTTTCAACACAGTATGCCAGTATGATCGGTTTCTCTTTAAAGCAGTCAATAAGTTTTCATGGCTCAAATTAAATATATGTAATTCTTTAGTCCAGTGATAGCACAATGTGACTCATGAAACCAAGTGCTGAGAATACAATAGATAAATAAATCCGCAGTTAGACAACAGGTTCAACAAACATGTTCGGCTCTCATTCAAATCACTTATGGTTTTGTTCGGGCCTTTGTTCTGGCTTTCTTGTCTTTTTTAAGCTTTCATTTGTCAAAATCAACTGACTGCTTTTATCGCTTGTCAACACCTCTAATGAATAAAGCCTGATGTAAGTATGAGTCACGCAAAGAGGCGATGAATTGAGAGATCAAACGTCATTCCTAGGGCAAAATAAGCAACAACAACAAAATGAATACCGGTGCCACGTCTTCGTATTTAGTTCTCAGATACTTCAAACTAAATTTGGTGAAACTTTGGGGGCTACTCTCTACCATAAATAATTGTAAACTTAGGAATTAATCTCAATTTGTTTAAAGAATCTGCATATGTAACGTAGACAAAATCCTTCAGGAAGGATGGTGTAGTTTTGCTTTGCTTTTCTATAACAATATTTAATATTGGTACCTTTATATATACGTTCTTTCTTTGAATTTGATTCATTTTATATAAATTTGTTAAGACTAATGACAAAACCTAAAGAATGAGCTTGTGATATTCATTTCTTTATGTCACTTATGAATGTTATATATATATATATATATATATATATATATATATATATATATATATATATATATATATATATATATATAAAGCCAATTTGTGCCATGAACTGTCTGTGGAATACTTGACCGAACATGCCGCTTGGGTTTGCATGATCAATAGAGGACGTGGTGCAGTTCTCCAATTTTCAATGCTCTTGATTCTTGCCTTTTGCAATTCTCTTCCGTTCAAAGTATGTAGCTCCAGTATGGATGAGACTTCGCCAGGTGCAGGACCTGATCAGGTCAGGCGTTTTTTTTTTGGGGGGGGGGCTGGTCCAACATTTCATAAGGGCCCTGACTTTCCTCGAAAGGGCACTAAAGCAAAAGTTTGTGTCTGTTTACACAAAGTGTGCATGATACCCAATAAAGGTACGCAAGAAAAAAAACTTTCAAGTGACAAGGGACTGTACTTTTGTGTGTGTGTGTACGTTTTTGAGCCTTGGGGTTCGGAAACTGTTGACCCCCCACCCCCACCCCAAATCCGGCCCTGAAAATGGAGCGATTCCAGGTGCAATCTTCCCAAGGTTCAGAGTTAATGTTCAAGCGTTTCATGGATGACTCGAGAGAATAGTTAAAACGTTTCTTCTCACCATCCTAAGATCACTTTTCCTCATTCAGCTCGCTGTAGAAGGTTGTCTTTGGTAGTAGTTCTTCTGACATCCTGGTGACGTGTCCCTCTCATTCTCAGCTATGATTTCATCAAAAGAGTGTAACTGCTTGGAATGCCTGCTCGTGTGAGAACCTCAATATCTGTGACCCTGCCATCCTATATTCACCAGTTTCCTCAGGCAATCAATGTGAAAATGATTCACATTCCTGGCATGGCGTCCGTACACTGTCCAGGTTTTGCAAACATACAGCAGAGTCGATATCACAATGGCTTTGTAGATCTCAAGTTTTACTTTTAGACTGACCCCTCTGCGCTCCTACATATTTTTACGTAGACTGCCAGAGACAGAACTTGCTTTAGCAATTCTGGCATTCAAGACATTGCTAGCAGTCCGGTATCTAATGCCAATCCCAGTATCACAGTACGGAAGGTATCAGTAAGCATAGCAGAGACCATCTTACTTAATAGGGTTGGGGCCAACACACAGCCAAGCTTTACTCTACTGGTGACTGGGAATGGGCAACCTAATTTTACCATGCAATTTCAAAGGCCCCCTTTAATGAATGTCAGTATCTGTTGTCAGGTCGATGAATGTCGTATACAGGTTGGAGTTATCTTCCTGGCATTTTTTCTTGGAGCTGACGAGCTGCAAACACCATGTATGTGGTCCCTCGTCCTTTCCTGAAGCCACGCCGATTCTCTAGTATGAGCCCTTGTGATGCACAAGACGATTCAGCAGAATTCAGGAAAGTATTTTGCCAGCTATTTACCGCAAGAAGACGCCCTTCGTGGTTGTTGCAAAATTATCTGCTGCCTTCCCGCTTGTACAAGTGGGCAATGGATGGATCCTGGGGTATAGTTCGCTCAGTTCACATTGACAGAAAGAATTCGCTGAGTTTCTTTGCTATGTGCGAGCCTCCGGCTTTGTATACTTCTGCTGGTATAGCATCTGATCCAGGTGTTTTGCCATTCAACAGCTAATAATTTGCTTTCTCAATTTCAGTCAGTGTTAGAGGATCAGCAAGTGTTGTGTTGATTTCCACTTGGAAGCAGTCGATCAGTTGCCGTCTTGCTTACAGTGGATACTGTTTAAGCGTTCTGCCAATGTTTGAAGCACAGGAGATGACCCTGATGGCTGAGGCATATAGACTGTATTCAATGCATTATATAAGTTCTTCATGTCATTTTTGTCTGCGTAGGACTGAATCACATCTGCTTATCCCTCAGCCTTGCAACTCTCTGAGTTTGCATTTGACTGTCCTCTTGATGTTGTTGAAGACTGCCTTCTCGGACGATGAAGTGCTGTCTTCTAAGCTGGTTTTCTGTAGCCGATGTTTCTCATTCAGAAGTCTCTGTATGCCAGCATCGTTCTCATCAAACCAATCTTGATGTTTACATGTGATGAGATCGAGGCTTTTCGATGCAGTTAAGCATACAGAGTCTGTGAAGGATGCCCCGTTGTCCTCAGAGTTTATATCGATTGCATCCAGTTGGCTGTACTATGCCTCTCTCACATTCTCCTGTTTCAGTCTGGCAGCATTAACCTTTTGGGGCACTTTTCTGTCTCATGGTCGTCTGCTTGGCTGAATTCGGATATTGAGCTTGAAAATTATGATCCAGTGGTCAGTCCAGCATTCTTCACTTCGTATGGCCTTCATCACTCGGACATCCCCCCTGTCTCTTCTCCTAACGATCAGGTAATCAATAAGCTGCCAGTGCTTGGAGCGTGGTTACATCCAATACGCCTTGTTGCGGTTTGTCAGCCGGTCGACTGTGTTAGTGATTAGGAGGTCGTGTTCAGCACATTCCCTCTGTAGGAAGAGTCGGTTGTTGTTGCATCTAACACCATTTTTAACAATGACACCTGACCATGTCTGGTGATCTGTGCCAACTCTACCACTGAAGTCACCAAGGATAATGAGTTTGTCTGCCTTTGGTACTTCTGCAATAATAAAAAAAATCCAGGTCTTCATAAACTTTGAACTTGAGCTTATCTTGGTTGGTTGTGGTAGGTGCGTTGACGATAGTTGCACGTCTTTATGGTAATAGTGGGAGTCTCATTTTGATCACGCCCTTTCGGAGATTTGTGAGCTTGCTAACTAGTTGTGATTTGATGGAAAACCCAATATCAACTTCACGTCGCTTCTTTACTTCGGCCACTCCAGAAGAAGGTGTAACCGCCTCTATTACGGTGAGTTGTCCTGCCTCAGCTAGGCGAGTTTCATTCAAGGTTACTTTTTGGATATTGAATCTGGCCAGTTGTTTACCAACAAGAGCTGTTCTTCTGTCTGGTCTATCTGCTGATGTACTCTCCACTAGTGTGCGTACGTTCCAGGCACCGATGGTGAGTTGCGTCACCTTTGTCATCTTGTGAGAGTTTTGACCGCTAAGGTGGGATCCCCGTCAGCCGCTGTGTGTTGGTCAGGGTTATTGTGAAACAGGCAATGTTTATGGCACCTTGTATAGCTCCTTCCTTAAGCTATTGAGGTGACCAGTGTGATCCTAAGAAAGGCTAATCAGTCATACCGAGTTCCATTTCTGTTTCAGTCCAGTTAAAAACGACCTAATGCCCTGAGCCACCTGTGTGCAGGTCTGAAGCTACAGCTCCCAGTGTATTCATGCAAGTTAATTTGCCGCTCGCCCATCCCCACAGGACTTGAAGGAAACATATTGTGGGGGGATAGCGTCACGACCTCGCATAAGTTAGTTTTTTAACTGACTAAAAGTTGCGCAGTCGCCCTCCCTCTCTCGTCCAGGCCTGTCTCAATCCAGTGTCACGACAATGTCGAGACACCTGGAAACATATCCGGATGCAGGGGATAGCCATCAGTTCCTGGTGCACCTGAAATGATGCCCTGCGCTGTATACACAGCTATTGCCATCTGAATTCGCGACTGTGGTATGGGTATATCTGCTCGGCCGCCTGATCCACCAGAAAGGACTTACCAGAGGGAGCCAGCTGCAACTGTCCACTCTGGGTCATGAACCCCATAGGTAGTACCGTCAACTGTTACTTACGATAGCATGACGTGTGTGTGTGTGTGTGTGTGTGTGTGTGTGTGTGTGTGTGTGTGTGTGAGTGAAATTGGCCATATTTACCATATATATTTGTACATTTATACTATATCTCAGGCTTTTATTGACATTGACAGTACAATTTTCGATATAAGGTATGGGGCCCCGAGTGGCCGAGGGGTCTAAGGCGCTCGCCTTTATAATCATTGACATCTCACCTCAAGTCTCAGCTCGGCCAACATGATTATGTGAGAAAGCTTGCAAGTAGCTTCTCATATGTCGGTGGTTCTTCCTAGGGTTTTCCAGTGGTCTTCCAGTGGTTTTCCTCCACCATAATATACTGGCCCCAATGTGTTGCAAACTGGCATTTTCTTTCCGTCATTGAATAATACAGTTGTTCTATAGTTTTAAAGCTATTTATTTGTGTTGAATTTACAGTACTTCTGAATGATTGACACTGACCTCTCTAATATTAATACGCTATCACACCTAAAATGTAATTTGTCCTTCCTTATATGCCACCAGCGAGTAGTCTGAGAAATATTACGTCAATAAAGCTCTGCACTGTTCTGTTCTGACAAAATCTGAACCTAACCGACCACCTTGTATGCATAGTTCTATCACAATCCGACTGGCATTAGCTGGTTTAAGGCTTGGAACTTGGTTATGTCAGCCGTTCTCTAACGACGGAATTGAACATGCTGTTTCAGTACAGATTTTTTTGTCCTGTTAGAAAATTCCATTTGTAGGTATTTGTAAATAAAAATAATGATTTGCAAAGATCATGTATTAAATATAACAAATTATCATTAAGCACGAAAAACTTGTCTAAATATAGATGTAACGGATTTAAACAAAAAAAATTCAATCCAAATTTAAATCCGTCAAACACACAGTTCACAGGAGATAAATCAGTCACAGAGTTCCTCACTGGAAATCCATAGTATGCGATCCCTCTCATAGTATCTCAGAAGACTCCAACCCCAATGAGTTATTTTGGCCGTTCATAAAGCAGGAAAGATCAGACAGCAGTGATATTACCCCACTAAAATATAACGGTCTAAACTAAATATCTACTACAGAAAAAGCAAATATATATAATAAGTACTTTCAGTCAGATCTTACAAAAACAGATGCTTTAAAACTTAGTTGGTCGAACCGCATTGCGTAGAAGGCGCACTTAACCCTGAACGGACAATATTGTTATGACCACTGAGGGTGTAGACATGCAGCTTTAAAATCTAAACCCAGGCAAAGCAGCAGGTTCCTACCTTTCCAATTAAATAGACCAAATCTTTTGGCCACATATTTACTTGCCCCGGAATATCACCACAAAAGCAAATAGCACACTGATATTTTATCAAGAGAAACGTCGAAACAAACGAAACAAACATGAACTAAACAGATTGTTAAACACATTTAAGAGTTCAGGGTACTCCTCCACTGTTTGGTATGCATGTCAAAAGAAACATAACCACTAAATCGAAATCATTTAACATGTGGCTGTAAGATATACTTTAGCAACCACGACCATACCAGCAGCATATGATCAATATACAGGCAAACTTAACCATTCAAAATTCGAAGACACGAGCAGAATGTATATTTGTATATTCTGCAAAATTAGAAACAAACTGGTAAAAATATATTTCGCTTCGTACTTCAGTATCACCAAAAGACCTAGATATAATATAGACTACTCCGAAACAGACCTTCACCAGCACTATTTCTTCCCTAGAACTGCCAAAATATGCAAATAGTCTGAGACAGTAAATATACCACACCTTCCACGTTTCAATGCTGATCTCCAGTTATCCAGTCTGTAATCATCGAACTCGCTATTCATTCATTTATCCATCATTCAGCTTTGGTATGATTTCGTTCATCTGCTCATTCATTCGTCATTGTTTTTGTTTTTCTTCCTTATGACATTCAGCACCCCACTCACACACCCTTATTTCGATTCCAGTTTTACGGATGCTATCACTTTCACTGCAGTCCAAATTCAGATTATGATCTTATCTCTTCTTTCATCTGACAAATCGTCCAAATTCAGATTATGATCTTATCTCTTCTTTCATCTGACAAATCAGACAAATTCAGATTATGATCTTATCTCTTCTTTCATCTGACAAATCAGACAAATTCAGATTATGATCTTATCTCTTCTTTCATCTGACAAATCAGACATATTCAGATTATGATCTTATCTCTTCTTTCATCTGACAAATCAGATGCAGATACATATTTACCACCAATCGTTCATGTGAAAACAGTGATCATAGATGGTTTTATTTTGTGCAAAACTTTTGCCAGAGCTCTGATGGAAGACCCTGAGTCCTCGGGATCAAACTCTTTTTCTTGCTGGAACAAATGTTTGCACAGAGCAAACACATTATGATCCTTATATTCTTTAGTGGGTCAATTTAAACTAAGTCAGTCCTAAATAATGTTACTATTGTTAAGTCCCTCAACAATAATGACTCAAATAATATTTCATCTCTGGTTTATAATACAGCGGTTTTGACTGACAACACATAGCATAAGTTTGTTTTCGATACTGGTCCTTTTCCTCAAAAAAGAATGATACGACATGTTTGAGAATGTCAGCGTGAAGCAAACTGATGATAACTTGACAATTATCTTACAAGGCACGATTTGAAAAGGGCACTGGTAACACTAGTGTCTGCATTGGATACTTGGAAAAATAACACACTTAATGTGTTGTTCACTGAAAGCTCTTGAATATAGATGTCAAAAAAGAGGAGAGATTCCTTGTGATTATGGTGCTCTAACAACCCTTTAAAAATTGGCAGGTAAAATATGCCATAAAAAAGCACAGACCTGAGAAACCGGAAAAACGAAGTCTTGGATTTTGGATTGTCATCCACAATTAGTTTAAAAATAAACTATACGAATATGGTTGTTGGATATTTTTAAACAGTTTTATACCCTTTAAAATTCATATTTTTAAATTTGAATTTACATTTACCCCCGTGGGGTCAATGTGATATGCCATATTTATATATTTCTTTCAATTAATATTTTTTAATTTATTTAATCATGGTATTTGCTAAGTATATTTTCACAAGCATTTTAATGGCGAGCATTTCATACTTATCAGTGTCCATGATAAGTGAACTGTCGTCATTACCCATTGCGGGCCACACACTAGTATTGTCCTTTTTTACCGTTTCGTACTTTAACACATTTATAACCTATCGCCAGAGAGTAATGATTCTTTCCATTTGCAAGTGTGGTCATCGCACCAGGTTCATCAACTCAGCCATGACCTACTTGTTGGGGAGGATTTGCGACTACAACACGCTCGATCTTGACACATGATGACTCACAAAAGCAATGTTTAATATTTGCTTACATTGTCTTTTCTGCCTTAAAATGTATTTAGATGACAAACTTCTTCAAAATATAATTAATCGATTTTAATAATAATGTATTATATACTCTCCAATGACTAGTTTCACGTTTGTTTCTCAAACATTTCCATAAAATAGAAATTGTTAATGATTTGGGTAATTGCAATTTTGTTTTACTTCTTTTCATGTGGATTGTTAATCTGAAGCGGCAGGTTGTATATTAATATATAGATAAATACATGGACAGATGGTTCGATATATATATATATATATATATATATATATATATATATATATATATATATATATATATATATATATATATATATATATTGTACACGCTGCAGTTACATTTTCGCTAACACCAAAGCCAAAACTACCATAATTTCTTTCAAAATATACTGTTTACATGTCAATATTTTCCATTTTGATCAATATATTGCATTATATTTTCAATTTGCTTTGTAATGTCCATTTCTTACCTCTTTCACCACAGAGCAATGTCAATATCAAGGAACTGAGAATTTATTTTCCAAGACTATTTCTTCAAGATAGAATATAGTAAACATATCCCAAGACGAGATTCCGCAGCAAGACCAATATTGTGCCTTTTGTATTGTGGGTAATTCTATTACGCAATATAGAATATGTGTGGATTCCAGATAGGATTTCCTGAATTTAATGACTCTTAGTATTGATTAAAAGAAAGTCTTCTAATTTCTGGAAATCATTTCGATTTGGGTGGTTGACAGTCAATTCCTTGACACCCCAAATAAACAGACGTTAGTAAACGATTTGGTATAAATAACACTGATTTGCTAGTAATGGCATGTGGATTGAAAGATCACCTTATCTGACTGCATCACCAGCAGCTGCTGGCATAATTGACCGTGAGGAATCCGAGCACACACAATTTATGCATTCACAGCGGGCATGCAATGGACCTTGACTCAAGAACCGTTAGATCTAGACTTTGCAGATGATACTGGACTGCTGTTGCACACACTTCAACACATGCAATCAAAGACGGAGAGCCCACACACCATAACCCCAACTACCGGCATGGGTATCAATGTCTATATGACATCAAAATGCCTGCGAGTAAATACAATCCAGGGTGAACCTCTTCTCTTACAAGAACAAGTCATTGAGGATATTGACAAGTTCATGTACCTAGGCAGCATTGAGAACAAGTCAGGAGGAACCGATGAGGACTTGTCGTCCTAAGAGAATATCGATAGGCATCAACGACATGTAAATGTTTTATATATAACACAGAGTCGTCCTACGAGAATATCAGTAAGCTTCTACTACGTCGCCATGCAAAGGAAGAATGAAGTGGACCCAGGGCTTCCGAATGCAACTGTGGGACTATATTCTATTTCCAAATACTCTTTCACATCCTTTGAACGCAGAAATACATCTTGAAGTTAAAAGTAGAAAACAGGCAGAAGTAGAATAGAGAGAGAGAGACAGAGACAGAGAGAGTCTCAGACAGACAGATAAACAGATGTACACAATATTCAGCAATCCACGGTTAAATCAATCATATATAAACCACATGTAAATATGAGACGTTTCTAAGTTTAAAAAATACAAATAATTTCTTTCATAATTATTTAAGGCGCTCAACTTTATATCTGCTCAACACAGATACACATCTTCGGATTAGAAATATCACACGTAAATGATATACGCACATAAATCGGTTATTTATAACAAAGCCCCATATAAAAGTTAGATTTGTGTCATCAAAGTTAGTGATATTCTATCTATTCACAATGAAATGCATGGATCATCTTAATCTCATAATGACGTCTCTGCCATGTAATTACATTCAGTAATGTATATGGTGATTTTGATCTCATAATAACATCTCTTACATGTCATGATGTACATCCAGTAATGCTACATGTGGTGTATTCTATTTATTATTCTTGATTTTTTTCTTAATTTAGCAGGGTTAAAAATTTAAACATTTCTCACCCTTTTCTTGTACTGGTAATATTTGGAATTCCCTCTTTTATACCTAAGAACTTATAAGCCAGACGTTCATGAAGAGTATGGGAATCTGGTAATATACGAACAAGAAATATAAGTTTCAGAAAATGCGCCTAATGACATTTTGTATCTACGAAACAGGTGGCCCATAAAGAATATAGTTGACGTTTCATATATCAAACCGGGGCAGAGTGGTGCTATCCTGAGCAAAGAGTGTAACTAATCCATCAAAATATGTAATAACCTGACTTTTAAAGTGTTGGCAAAAAGCAATTTGATATACCAGTACTGTTGGTTTATCAAATTGTGATCCGCCATTGGCGCATGAATATGTACATATACATGTAGTTTCAACAGTAGGCTATGGCTTCTTTACTCTCTAGATCAATGATGAATTTCCAATCATTATTCATTCTTTACAAAGGAAAATAACTTGAAAAAATATTAATAATATCCGTTTTCAAAATGAATTAAACAAGCAAACAATTTCATCGAAATCCTCTCTGTTTTCCGTTTTATGTCTCTCACCTACATAAAGGACAAAAATACGTGAAAATCTGTGGAGTGAGGGAGAAACAGAATTTAACTGGGAGTAACCATTTAACTTGAACTTACACGAAATAACATACAGGAAGCGTTTGTTGTAATGGTATGTGCACGTTTTCTATGAGATTTAGCAGGCATTCACAAGACCAATGGTACAAAAGTTGCAATGGATTGTGCCGTAAATTTATCGGTAATGCATTGCTGTTCTTGTTTTTGTTTTGTTTTGGGGTTTTTTTTGTGGGTTGACGCAATTTTTCAGTACACGATAGGCTATACATGGCGGCCAATTTAACAGGTAGAGGAAGAACCCGTGAAAATCCCGGTGAGAACTACCCGACCCAGGAGAAACAACTGGCAAGCTTTCATACATACCCAAAATGGCTGAGCCCGAGACTCGAATTTATGCGAACAGAGGTTAAATGGCAGTGATCGATAAATGCGAGCGCTTTAAACCTCTGGGCCACCTGGGGCCCCGTTGTTTTATTTTTATTTTTATTTTTTTTTTTTATTTTTTATTTTTTTTTCCCAAACTTATAATAAGGTTTGAAACAGATTATTTTTAAATATTAAAATGTCTAAAGGCTGCTCTCCACTTTCTCTATCACTTTGTTGGTTGGTCGGACAGCAGACTAAGCAACAAAAAGCGAAATATTTGGATTGACAATAAACAAAAATAATCTCATGTTAAGTCCCCCCCCCAAGCCCCCACCCTCGTTGGTTGGACAATCAGCATATCAGTTTTAGCACAGTGCTCTCTCTCTCTCTCTATCTCTCTCTCTCTCTCACACACACACACACACACACACACACACACACACACACACATACACACACACATCATCATCATCATCATCATCATCGCAAGCTACGGACGAAAATCCATGCAGAAACGAGAGGAGCTAAATTTCTCCTGAGTCATGTGACTATGACTCTGGACCATGGATGATGGTAAAATTTAAACACAATCCGACAAACGGAAAATAGAAAATGACAGGTGTAGGCTAACAATCTTGTGGTCGGTATCAGTGTTAATTATAGTATATTAATGACTTTGATCAACTGTAAATAAATTTAAATGTTTTGAATTACTTCTTGTCGGTTGGTCATTTTACTTCGTCTATATTTAGCACTCGTTTCAACATACTCACTTATGAATGGATGGCTGCACGTTCACTGTTCAAGAAGCTAACCATGTTCTGTTTATAGTGCTCTACTCTCTTCATTTAAACTATCTTTCGTGTTTGAATCATAAGTGTGTCTTATATTTATTAAATCAATACGAATGAAAACAGAATAGTGTGTGTATATATATATATATATATATATATATATATATATATATATATATATATATATATATATATATATACAATATCTGGCTAATGGAGCAGTTTCGTTCGTACGTGTATCGATTTTATTGGTATTACAAACAAATATACATAATCGTTAGAAACTTTCTCACATTATCTTTGTTGTGTACTTGCTTGCCCTTCTTAATGTTTAATATACTGATTTTTTTCCCAAATCGTATGTAGTTCTCCTAATCTTTATGATAGGTCTTTTTATTCATATTTCGTTTGACAAAGCCCACAGTAAGAATAATTTATCTGTATTTGTTATTCCGCTACAAAGAAAGTATCTCAGAAGCGGTAACATTTCCGTGTAGAATTCGTGCTTTCAGTAAACAACCTTCAAGTAAAGGTTATATGTGAAAAGCACATTTATCAACGTATGTTATGTACTAAGTTCACCAACCTAGTGGTCACGTCAGGAACAACATACTATCTGTTTTGCACGAGGCAGTGGTGACACGTCCATGCGAGGTCAATTTTCCACTTTGCTGAACATATCGCAGTGTTTTTTTCCGTTGTTTTAACCTTATCTTGACTTCAAGGAGTCATGGTTAACTCGTAGGTAAATCTTAAAAAAAGGGTTAGAACTCCAGGAAAAACTATGGTCTATTTATCCGTTCATGTGATTTTGAATCTTTGCTTTTATGTATGCGTGCAAATGACAATGATGTATTCCCATCTGCAGGTTAGAACTCCAGGAAAAAACTATGGTCTATTTATCCGTTCATGTGATTTTGAATCTTTGTTTTTATGTATGCGTGCAAATGACAAAGATGTATTCCCGTCTGTAGGTTATTGATATTTACCACATACACCAGTCAGGGATTCCAATGGGTCGATGCATCACTTATGCTATGTCACCAGCTATACAAAATGCGTGTATTTAAAATGCACAGCGAATATTGAATCCATTTACTTGCAATTAAAGTGGACGTAGATCTAGTCGGTTTTCTGAGCTAAAATCTCAAAATTATATTTTTATATATATGAACTGTATACGCCTGATATGTCTTGACGTAATAAATGTAACAAAATGTCTGGATTGATTTCACTCGGTCTGCGTTTCTTCCTTCTATATTTTTAAGAAGGTGCCTGGGGCGCCCGCAGAATTGGGGGTGGGGGGTGGGGGGGGTGGCAAACATGTGGTGGTCAGCTATTAAGTTTTTCGGTTGCTTTTTTTTCGACAGGAATAGTATTTGCCATTCACATGTAAACCGCAAATGAATAAACTTTTTGTTTTAATTTTAGAAATGCTATGCACAGAGTCATGAGTGTTATTTATGCTTTTCATTTGTCACGCAACACATAATAATGATAGCAAAAATTTTCACATGTAAATATCTTAACTGCAATTAACACTCGGTCGATTCAAGATGTTACGGTTAGACTTGCCCGGACAGTTTCTCCGTCAAAGAACTCGGGTAAAATTGCCTGAAGAGACATCAAAGAGGTGCAAATTCAGGAAGTGATATCGGTTTTTAATGAGAAAAAAATGCAGGCAATTTTCTCTGAATAGTGGAAACGGTGTCTGAAAGTTTTATTCATGTCAGATGAAACACGTGGAGATGGGTGAGAGGATCGATGGATGCGTAAAGAAATTGTCAGAAGATTATGACCCCTTTATGTCCAGTGGTTTCGAAACTGTAAGAGAATCAAAACTAACTAAAGCTAACAGATATACAGTATCAATTGAACTATCTTGTATATACATACATGCAGGCCTTATCAATCGAGCGCCATATAGCCATGGCATCAACTCCTGTGGGGCCTCTAAAAGCGTTGCTTTTTTCAAAGAAACAATTCTGAAAATAACAAACATACTTCGAAATCTTTATATAGTAAATTATATGGGCTTGTTTTTGGCATTTATTTCTAAATTTCAATATAACCTGGGGCTAGAGGCTTCAAATTCTCTAAAGTGACAACGGCCTCTCTCAACCTCTGATGGGGCCTGTATGCATGCATATGTATATTGCCTGTAATAAGTGATCTTTCTGCTCGCGTGAAAGACAAGATCGTCGCAAAATTCACGTTGTACTCCATTTGTCTTTCCAGCACTGCTTATGGATGGGCTAATGAAGCACCTGGCTAAACCGTCTTATGTCTATCTCTGGAAAGTTTGCACATCATACTTGACGACGCACAAGATAGATTGCTTTATCGGGGAAGTTGTTGTTGTTGTGGGGCTTAATGCCATTTTTCAGCACACGATAGGCTATACATGGCGGCCAGTATTAACGGTGGAGGAAGAAACCGGGAAATCCCCGGAAAGAACCACCGACCCACGAGAAGCTACTGGCAAGCTTTCTCACATATCCACATTCGCCGAATCCTAGACTCGAACCCACGCAGACAGAGGTGAGATATCGGGGAAG
This sequence comes from Megalonaias nervosa, assembly GCA_016617855.1. Taxonomy (NCBI): domain Eukaryota; kingdom Metazoa; phylum Mollusca; class Bivalvia; order Unionida; family Unionidae; genus Megalonaias; species Megalonaias nervosa. The sequence goes on from JAECUM010026311.1 coordinate 35,294, forward strand.
TCTCCGACACGTCACAAGCATTATATTGACGTTATTCTGGAGATGGGTTTGCGCGAATTATATGCTAATGCGGGCATGAATATGTTAATAGTATTATCGTGAAATAAGGAAATCCAAATGAATATCAACAAATATATTCATTCGGTTACGTTAGGTATGATGACAGTCAATGTTTCTCGTTATGAATTAGTCATTCTTTTCCAAGATCCATTTATCTTTTAAATGGCCAGTGTTATTTCGAATCATTAGCATTTTTTTTTCCGAGCAAAGGTCTAATCAGTGTTCCACATCGAGCTGTTGTAGTTCATTTATACAACTTGATGAAAGTGCGGTGTTTTATGGTTTGTAATTCTATGAACTGAAAACTTATATAGGCGAAAATGTTTTCAAGTTTTTTGTGTTATGTTACTTCGATGATTTCACTGCATGATGAAACGGACACGGTTATATTCTCACCATGCTTTATTTTATTTTAATTGGGGGGGTTGGGGGGGTTGGGGGGGTAAAGAAAGAAAAAAGGACGGGCATAATGCTAAGCTTCGTCGGCACGTCTGCCTCCTTCAACACTTCTTAATTTTATTTATACATATGGCAACCGTGTCAAAATGCGAATTTTCTTTTACTCCCTCGCTTGGGGTCCCTGGGAATAGGTCAAAAGGTTCAATGTACTAAGCTTTTCAATTACAATTCCATTTTCGAATATATGCAAAAGAACATTATATTTGCAGTCATAGAAGGGATACACGTACGTTACTACTTTTGGACTTCGAACCTTGGTCAGTATCATTTAATACATTGTACACCCACATCCCACGATAAATGATACTGTTTTGGGATCGGGTCAGATATTTATATTATTTAAACATGCCCAAGGTATTTAAGCAGAATTTTATTTTTAATTTATGAAATTTCATGCATGTAATAAATATTAAAACCGAAAAGGAAGACAAAATAATTACATTACTGGGTTTCTTTATTTACTTATGAATTAAAGTTATTTGTCCTCTGGAAGAACAACATAATTCGTCTTAAAATGTTCAAAATTATAATCTCTATTCATTTCTTGTATGGCACCATTATCAATTACACAAACAACTGAAGATCTATATCTTCCTTTCAAATCAACTCTACCGGTTCCTTTAGCCATCTGAAAACAATTCATCTAATTATTAACAGTGAAACAGGTTCAATTTCTAAATCAGTATGGATTTAAAGTTTTGATTTTAGTCTTTACTATGATTCGCAAGTATCTGAGTGTTGAAGGATGGACGATAATGCATCCTTATTCTTAAATTTCATTGTGTATTGTACTTATTGATAACATGACCGCAGATACGCGTTTCTTTAGATATGTTCGCCTTCCAAATCAACAGTCTTGGGTCATCGGTCTTTCTGAATACATCCACTTACGCAAAAAAGTACGAGTAAAATAAATTAAAAGGTCAATCACTGGGTTTTTTTAAATTATTTTTTAGAATGGATTGCATAAATTAAGCGTAAACCTTTTTCTGTACTCGTGATTATTTAAGAAGTCCTGTTAATTGTATAACATCTTATAACTTTCCACAACAAACGTTCCTTTTTTTTCTCTTCATGATATGCTTTGCCTTTTTCACAACTACACATTTGCTATCAGAATATCATTTAAATAGTATTGAAAAACATCCGTTTACACTGAAGGAGTTAGTCCAATAAGCTATACTACGAGATTCTAAAATTTTATATATATTGCAAAATACAGTTTCAACGACTCACAGTTTTTTGTTAATGGGAGGAGCAGTATTATTTCATCAAAATCTGATGAGTTTCTTTTTCTCTTTAACTTCCTCTTTCTCTTGTTGGTAAAACAAAAACAGAATGTTGCACTTTACTCACCTCTACATCTTCAGGTTTGCTTCGAAAAATGTGGCTTTTGTTTCGAAAACTTAAAGAAACGAATGTTTGTTGACGCCTAATGATTTCGTCAAATCAATGAAAATGCAATGAAAATGATTACCCAAGAATGTTTATCAAGCATGACTTAATGTTATTCTTTATATAAAGGAACAGTACTTGTTTATCCGAATCGGACAAGTGTTATTTTATATAGTTGTATTTCCCCTTTCTTTTGATGACATGATCTTAGTTGTTATGTTCTTGCATAATTATATCTTGACACTCAAACCCAAGATCATGTGCTTCGTAATATTATCCTTTTGAAAAAACCTGCTATAACCAAGAATTTCACTAACATAATTTAAAAGTGAAGATAATTAGTAGTACAACAATAATATTAGCACAATAAAGTACATCAAAATGTATTAACTTCATCAATATACATATTACTGTTTACGGAAAGGACGATATTAATTCATCAATATCTGGAAAGTTTGTACATTTTGACATTCTTTAATTATTGATGCATGTGAAATAATAACTACAAATGCACCGCATTACTCAGCACTATGTTTTCGTGCTCATGCCTGACACATGGCTCGTCTCTTCAGTTATTTTTACCGTCTGAATGTTTCATAGTTGAAAAATTATTGAAAATAAAGTACATTGAATTTTTAAAATATTAAACTACCAAAAATGGTGTGTCAACTTCCACATGATTATCATTTATTTGTCTTAGAAGGATCGGCAATAATTCATCAGCATCGGAAGAGCTCCAACTTGTTCGATGTCATAATCAGGTGTGCAACGATTTTCTGGCCGTTTTAGTCTTGGTGCTTGCCCCCAGATCATGTGGCACGTGTCCTCAGTCATCTGAAAAACATCTACGTACGACAATAGATTCATCAAGTACATCCAGAAGACAAATCACCCAATGCTGAAAGTACACATACGCCATTGGTTTGACAAATTTATTGGTGGGCCGTCCGACAAGGAGCTGTCAAGAAAGACGTGCCTTAATAAGGTGCCATCAACTCTTCTGTGCCGGGCACAAACTGCATAGTGCAGCATGGAGTACGCTGGTTATGTTGGGCTATTTCTGTCTTTAGTAATAGGTAGGTAGCTAAAAACTTCAACTTTCTGAAATTATTGTCCCACTTCGGGTGAGAGCCATTGAAAAGTGTTCACAAAATGTAAAATTTTACAAATGCGTGGATAAATCCTATTTATTTTATGTATTTATCTATAATAATATTGATAATAATAATAATAATAATAATAATAATAATAATAATAATAATAATAATAATAGTAAAAGTAGTAGTAGTAGTATCATCGTCGTCAATGTTATTGTCACTGTCAAAAATGTATTTTGATAAAATGAAGGATTATAATCCTAAGACTCAATAATGATAACAATAACCGGCAAGAGAATAATGAAGTAATGGCATCTGTAACACTGAGTAACAGCATTTGTTGCATTATTTGATGTCAATTGTAGTATCCATTATTATTTATTACGCGTTATGCTAATTACAGTACGAGTGGTACCATTTTCAGTGGTAATTCTTTTAAGTTGACGGTATTGCTTTTGATGTTTCTAGTGATGATACAATCGTTATATATATATATATATATATATATATATATATATATATATATATATATATATATAAACACTTATTCAAACCCAGATTCGATTGCTATTTGATGCAGAAATACTTGGCACATATCATTTCACTAATGTCTTTAACAAACAATAAAGCGACTAGGATCATACTGTATATATCATAGGCATAAATGTCAAATCCATAGCCAATTTCCAATTAATATTGATTGATTTACCAATGAGACTGAGTCTGATAAAGTGAATAAACTGTGAAACTTCCATTTTTAACATTTTAATTGATGCTGTCGTGCAATGTTTTATATATATATATATATATATATATATATATAGAGAGAGAGAGAGAGAGAGAGAGAGAGGTGAAATC
>JAECUM010026312.1:0-11261 GCA_016617855.1 Megalonaias nervosa
TTTTCAGGGACATTACTGTTGGATAAAAAACTTTAACGGATTAGTTGGCGGACAGTACAGTAAAAACAAAAACAAGAAATATTTCTGTTATAGATGTCTGCACGGCTTTACTAACAATGAAAGACTGCAAGAGCATCTCAAATAATGCGTCAACGTTCAAAAAATAACTATGCCTAGCGAAAAAGAAAAAATATTAAAATTTAAAAATTATAATCATAAACTAAGTATTCCTTTTGTTATTTACGCCGATTTCGAGTGTCTGCTCGTTCCCGTGGCTGGAGCCGAAAATAATCCGAACAAATCAAGTACCAGAAAAATACAACAGCATATTCCTTGTGGTGTAGCTTATAAAGTAGTTTGTTGCGCCAGCGATAAATTTTCATCTCCGATAAGGTTATATAGCGGTGAAAATCCTGCCGTGTGGTTACTAAAAAATTTAATAGACGAAGTTAATACAATTTCTAACAGATTACTTAGAACAGCTCCGATCAGAATAACGTCTAAACAACAACTCGACTTTGATGAGGCAGTTAATTGTCATATTTGTGAACAGTTGCTGGGGGACTCCAAGGTGCGAGATCACTGTCATTTGACCGGCCAATATCGCGGAGCAGCTCATAACAGTTGCAATTTGAAATTTCATGCTCCAGATTTTATTCCCGTAGTTTTACATAACTTTCGTGGCTATGACAGTCACATCATTGTAGAAGCTTTTGGTGATAAAAACATCAAAGCTAAACTAAAATTGAATAACGTGATAAAATGTATTCCAAATAATTTTGAAAAGTATATGTCAGTGACCCTCGGCAAATTACGCTTTATCGACAGCATGCAATTTATGGCAGCATCATTAGACTAGCTCGTTAAAGGCTGCAGTATTTTCAATAATCTGCGAAGCTGCTTCGGAGAAAACTATGTCGATCTGACAAAAAAAGGTATCTTTCCTTATGAGTATCTCGATAATTGGAGCAGATTTAATGAAACTTCTCTACCTAGCAAAGATAAATTTTACTCGCAGCTCAAGAATGAAAACATCAGCGACGACGAGGATAAATATGCACAAGATATGTGGAATAAATTAGCCTGTAAAACATTTGGCGATTATCACGATTTATATCTAAAAACGGATGTATTATTGCTAGCAGATGTTTTCGAAAATTTTCGTCAGGTTAGTCATGCAAATTACGGATTAGACCCCTGTTGGTATTATTCTGCTCCAGGGCTGTCTTGGGACGCTCTACTAAAAACTAGCAAAATAGAATTAGATCTCTTAACAGATGTCGATATGTTTAACTTTATTGAAAAAGGCATCAGAGGCGGAATTAGCGTCATAACAAAAAAATATGCAGCGGCTAATAATACATATTTGAAAAGTTATGATAAAAATCGTCCGTCGAGTTACATTATTTATTTAGATTGTGTGAATTTGTATGGGTAGGCCATGTCACAGTCAATGCCTTGCGGTGGGTTTCATTGGATAACTTCAAACCAATTTCTTAAAGAAACTGAAAAAAATCTTCCGAAAGATATTTCATACTTTGTTGAAGTTGATCTAGACTGTTCCAGTTCGTTACATGATCTACATAACGACTATCCGTTTTGCGCAGAGTCGATGACGATTGATTACAGTTTATTATCGCCTGAACAACGAGCAATGACAACGGCAAAAGGTTCTATCGTTAACAAGTTAGTTCCAAATTTGTTAGATAAAAGAAATTACGTCATGCATTACAAAAATCTAAAGCAAGCAGTAGATGCTGGACTAATTCTGAGAAAAGTCCATCGCGTGTTAAAGTTTAATCAGTTGCGGTGGATGGCGGATTATATTGACCTAAATACGAAACGTCGTGCCGTAGCTAAAACCGAATTTGAGAAAAACTTTTTCAAGTTAATGAACAACTCAGTGTTTGGTAAGACTATGGAAAATATACGCAGGAGAGTTTCGATTGAAATTGTTAATGATATCAATCGCAGAAATAAATTAGTTAGCGATGATGGTTTTGTTAGTATGAAAATATTTAATGAAAATCTTGCCGCAATACAACGATGAAAGACAAATTTAAAGTTAAATAAGCCAATCTATGTTGGTGCAGCTGTACTTGATATATCAAAGTGGCTGATGTACGATTTTCATTATAATTTTACCAAAAAAATGTGGCCAGATTCAGAGTTGCTATTTACTGATACTGACTCTCTAGTATATAATATAAAATGTGATAATGTCTGTCAGGATATTTACGATAATAAAGATTTGTTCGATTTATCAGATTATCCAACTTGTAGTGAATTTCATGATAATTCTAACAAGAAAGTTATTGGAAAAATGAAAGATGAATTTATGTTTGTACCTGTGAGAGAGTTTGTTGGACTAAGAAGCAAAATGTATGCTGTCATATTAGATGACAATAAACTGACCAAGAAAGCTAAAGGCATCCCTCGCGGATATGTGAAAAAGATGATGCATTTTGATGATTTCAAAGCGGCTCTTAACAATAGCGTCAGTTTTATTAAAACTAATGTAATTAGGACTAATTATCATAAGCTTGAAACAAATACAATTATAAAACGTGGACTAAGTAATTTCGATGATAAAAGGTATTGCAAAGATGGAATTAATACTCTCGCGCTTGGACATTATTTAAGTAATATTGTCTAAGCATCAGAAATAATGTTTGAAAATTTAACATTAGCCGATGGAGTTAATAGCAAAATAAAAAAAAATAATGGTAAATAACCAACAATTATCATTTGAATTTAATGATGAAGTTTCAGGTATTTGTTTTAGTAAATTTGATAGAATAAAACTTTCTCTTATTAGAACAGACGATAGCGAGTATTTTCCGTATCTCGAAAATCTGCGAGACGAGCTTGCACAAAAATATGAAAATTTACACGATCCAATAAGCCAAGGTCAGTACACAAAAATTAATATCGACCTGGACAGGTCAAAAGTTTTTGCAAAAGGTAGCAAATATCTTCTAAGCAAATTAGCAATGAAAGAGCTATTCGAAAGTCGCCGTAAGGTATCTGGCAGAATTAAGTTTCTGTTATATAATTACGAAAACATGCTATACTTAATAGCGAATGTGGACATACTTTCCATAGGATTAGAAATATAGTTTTTTAAAAAAGGGAGATAATAACGCTAGGGTTTAGTTTAAAATCATTCACGAGTTGTCGAACATAAAATATATACTTGTACGTATTTCTTAGTGAAATGTAAATATGACAGCATTTTTAAGACTTACAAATTCTGGTGCAGTTCTGTATTTGTTAAAATAACTAGAAATTTCCTTTACGTAAATAATAATACTGTAGATTTTCTCCCTAAGGCCAACCATATATGACTTGATAAAATGCCAACATTACCAGATCTGGTTATATGTATCATGCGAGGGCATATTTTAGTCTGTGCAGTTTTGTTATTAATTAATTAGTGAAACAAACAAGAAAATCTATGATCTGCATAATGCTATTACATATTTTTTGTCTGTAGTTTACTTCCACTTGCAAGAACGCATATGCGCATACGAATTATTTGATTTCTTCTATGCAGTTCGCTCCAAACTGACAAAATAATAATACTGTTTTCTTTGTTTACATAACATCCACTTACAGGTTTCACAGAGTGCATAACAGGCAATCAATATTTTATTGTCTAGTGACTGGCTGTAGTTATTAGGTCTGTTATTGATTATTCCATGGTAACGGCGAACAGAGAATTCTGTTGCCTATACGTTAAGAAATCGGCTATACAGTATTATTCGTGTTATGCAGAATTATGTATTTCTATATTTTTTGGAAACTGGAAAAATAAAATGTGATTTTTGTTAAGAAAATCGAACACTGTAGTTTTTAGGACTACTGTGTTTTTGGTAACCATATGATAACTATTTTATCTTAAACACGTAAATGCGTCCGATAGCTCAATTGATAACGTGCTGAAACTCTCATCCTGGGGGTCGTGGTTCGAGACTCGTGAAAGACATATATGTCTGCGGGAGGCGATTTTAAGCCAAGATTTATAATCTATTGGGGGCTCCAGCCCCCCCTGTCTTCAGAGTACACCAATCCACTACGTCAACACGTGGTGGATTCACTTTTGTGAATCACCCATTGGTTGATCATTGGGGGTTGGTGTGCTGGCGTGAAGACGGCATTTCATCATATCATCATCATCATATCATCTCATCAAAAATATACAGCAGGGGGCGATATGAGGTCGTGACCTTGTGACTTCACTAAAGGGGTACCCCACACAAGGGCCATTCCAAAAGACACAATCGCAAAACTAAAAATAAACCTAATGAGATTCCAGGTCACAAAGACCGATCAGCCTTTGAGTTTCTAGAGTTTCGGTTACGGATATCTAGGAATTCTTGTAAGGCAATAAACAGAATCTGGTTGGTCACTAAAATAAGACCTACATGTGTATAAACAACCCTCTGAGTTTCTAGAGTTTCGGTTACGGATATTTAGGAATTCTTTCGGGGGCAAACAAAACCTACACGTACGGACAGCCCTCTGAACCTCTAAAGTTTCGGTTTCGCATATTTAGGGGTTCTTTTGGGGGTAAATGTCTAAACAAAGATTCTGAACCTCATTAGGTTTATCTGATATAACTATGGAATGGTAGACCGAATGTCACCCCGCGCTGTATATTTTTGCTTAGAAATATCCTTATCAAATAATATATCAACCATGTTATCGATAAATGTCATCACATCATCTGCCCAACCCGCTATTCTCATATCATTTTCAGTCGCGAATAACCATACTGACCCATATTTCGGCGATATATGATAGCCTACTTTTTTAATGCAATCGCTTATTATATTAGGTTTTATACCAGTATACGCTGACGCTACTTTGATCGAATTAAATCTTTTACAAAATCTATTTGTTAGATCAAATCCAACATGTCTTATTGAGTATGACATTATATATATAATATTTCATTCGTTTAATATAACATTTTGACTAATAAGTACGTAGTAGTAGATGTAGTTGATGCATCCTATCTCAGAGACCCTCCCTGCCTCCAAAACATATTTTTGTCAGAAAATGTGTTATCATGTAAAAGTCATTATTTTGAGCTAAAAAGGACTGCTGACAAAAATGTTAACATACAACGTTTTGGGGGGCAGGGGGGTCTCTGAGAGAGGATCATCAACTACATCTACTACTTTCATTGTTCTGATTTCATTTTTAGGCTTGATGTCTTGATGGCGCCTTCTTATTAATTTCATACATATTTATTACAGTCCGGATACATGTTAAGAGCTGTTCATCATGACCTGGGGGGGGGGAGAGAGAGAGAGAGAGAGAGAGAGGCAGGAAATGAGCAGAAACACGATGAAACAGGCCTAAAAATGGAAATACACGTTTGCATAGCATACATATGAACAGATACATTTCCTAAATGAGAAAAGAAAGTAGGTCCATAAGTGATATTACCACTGATATATATATATATATATATATATATATATATATATATATATATATATATATATATATATATATATATATATATATATATATATATATATATATATATATATATATATATATATATATATATATATATCTGACCGTGTGTGTGTGTGTGTGTGTGTGTGTAATTTTGCTAATTTAACAAGATTGCAGTCATATGTTAATCGTTCATTCCTTCATGTTCCCAGTTAGATAAATTTTATTCTCTCTAAGTAAATAAACCATCTGTCACCATTGTTCTGTCAACTGCGTCATGGTATACAGAGTAAGATATAAGCAGCTTCTTTGTATCTATATACCACACTCAGATCTTGCACGAGCCAATTTTAAAGTTAAACAGCCATTACCCCACCAAATAAAACTGCTTTGGGGAAAAAAGTTTGTAAATGGTCACAAAGCACACCTTGGTAAATTACAGTAATAAACCTCTCTATCAGAAAACTGTCTGACAATAAGTTTACGGAAGAAAGGTTTTAAATTTACCCCATACACCTAGAGGAAATATTACATAACTATGAACAAAAATAAAAGAAAGGAAGTGAAAAACCTGCGCAAGTGAAAACGAAGAAGTAAACTAACAAACCTTGTTTAGAAATAAAACTGGATGGAATCCACCTATACGTGCAAATTCTTAGAATATTTTGTTCAAGCCTTACTAGAATATCTACTAGAAAATGATCATAAAGCAAAGAATTACAAAGAGCTGAAAAATGCATCAATATTTTGATAATAATAATAATAATAATAATAATAATAATAATAATAATAATGATGATGATGATGATGATGATGATAACAATAATAATAATAATAATAATAATAATAATAATAATAATAATAATAATAATAATGATGATGATGATGATGATGATGATGATGATGATAATAATAATAATAATAATAATAATAATAATGATAATAGTAACTTTTCTCGAATTGTTTCTAAATTATACATCACTTAAAGCAGTACCGTTATATTGTACTGACACTTTCTGCTGTCAGGTTTTAACGCTAAGACTTTGTACAGCATTGTAAAACAATAAATGTTTGAAGCTTTCTTTACGGGCTTGATTGTTGGTTTGTTCATCTATCTATCTATCTATCTATCTAGTGTTATTTTGCACTTGGATAAACAACACTAGAAAATAAACATCTCGGACACTTAAATGATCAAAGTCTATCAAATCATTATCAAGTGTTAACAAATACTAAGGTCTTGATAAGGTGGTTTATATATTCTATAAATTCGTCACGTGTAGAGTTTCTAAATAATAATGAACATTCATAATAAAGCACATATCTTTAATAAATTTGTACTCTTTGACTGAAGAAATCAAAAACTGCAATTATGAAGGTATCGATTAAAATGTTTGTTCTTAACAATAGACAGAAAAGATAATAATGGGGCATATTTGTTTCGGGAAGTTTGATAAAAACACCTGTTCTAGAAATGACTTCCCAGAATGACACATTGAAACAAATCATTCATCTACTCGCTGATTTAAAAACGCATCTTTCACTTTATAGGAAACAGGAAGGGGGATAGTATTGACTTTCCTGTTCTTAACTATTTTGCCAGATCGTAAAGGCTAATAACTTAATATTTATGTATGCATATAAGTAAAATGTTTGATTTCAGACATTTCCCCTAACAAAAAAAAACGGAAAATTGAAATAGTTGCCAGTAAATTTCCGTAAAACATTACAGTAATGAAAAAAAAAATGTACCTGTTGTACGGTACGATAAAATTAAATTTGTACTGAAAGAATTCAAACACTGCATTGATGAAGGTATCGAACTGATAATACCGTGACATATTTGTCTGGAAATATTTTGTAATATTTTAATTTTTTAAACACTTGTTCTATAAATGGCCTACCAGAATGAAACATTTAAACAAATCACTCATCCACGTATATGATTAAAAATGTTTCTTTCACCATATAACAAACGGGAATGGAAATCTTATTGACCTTCAAAAGCAATAAATACATTATAAGTGTTGACGATTGCTCTACTAAACTGTTTCTACTTCTTAACCTTTTTCTGATCGTAAAGGCTAATAAGTTATTATTTATGTATGCATATCAGTAAAATGTTTGATTTGAGATATTTCTTCGAAGAAACAAAAATTGAAAATTTAAACAGTTGTCATTATATTTCCTTAAAATATTACAGTAATTAAGCATACAGATGAACCTGTATACGGTATTCCTTGATTATATCTACCTCATCTAGAGAGAAAAACTAGAAGGTACACAGAGAGGTCTACACGGGAATATATAGGTAGACTTAGTGTGTTAGTTCATATTTTTGGAGTTAGGAAATATAGGTAACTGGCATATTTTAATTCAAACCTTTGGCAATATAGACCGTGGTGTGCTGTAGGATTTGAGCAAAGGGAATACAGACTGAGACGGAAAAAAAGATTAACGAAGAGAGATAGATAGAAAATCAATGAAAATTTGTACAAATTTGTAACAACCGCAAAAATGGTAGTATATGTAGATATTCTTCCCAGACTGTAATAATTTACAAGGAAGGACGACTATATTTTTGTTTTAAAAATGAAAACAAGGAAGAAAAAGAAAGAAACTATTTGGAAAAAATGCATATGAAAGGTCAGTTAGCAATTCTAGAACTTGTGTCTAAATGGTGTCTTGCTGTTTGGATTGACTAATACAATACTTTGTTGTCTTACTGTTTGGATTGACTAATACAATACTTTGTTCTCTTAATCCTCATGTAGTATGAATAAGTTGAGAGATAAAAATTATTTATGTTATGTCTAACTGTGTCTTATAATACAATATACAATTTTCTCAGATTTATTTAAGATCCTACAATGTTACAGACACATATCTTGTGCAAATAAGTGGAAATGTAGTGCCTTAAGAAAAAATAGTTTGCTATTAGCCATTTCACCATAAGTTAATTAAGGCCATCGTCATTATTATTATTATTATTATTATTATTATTATTATTATTATTATTATCCAGATTGAAGAAAATGAACAGACACATGATAGCAGTGCGAACTGGATTCCTCTGAGTACATTAGGAATGACCTATGCTAGCCAATGGTTTTCCATATCGCGAGTACATCCACATTCAGGAGTTGTCCACAGCCAAGAGTTGTCCACTTCTTCAGTACATTCGGAATGATCTAGGTTAACCATAGTCTGGTTCCCTGCTTCGTATGCTCCCTGCGTTGCACTCGCTATACGAAGTGCGACGAACGCCTACGCCATATTGTCACGTGATCAAAACAATTGGCCTCATTTGGAAAGATCTAGTTAATCTAACCGTGGAACATTTATTCCTTGAATATTCTGTTTGTTAGCGACACAATGTGAACTTTACTAATACTTTCGATCTGAACTATAGTAGTTGTTATCTTGTGTTCAAACTTAACCACCAATTCGGTCATATAATTATTTTTACAAATATTTTTACTAGTAGGCGAAGATGAAAGTATAGCGTAGTGCAACGCAGGGAGCATACGAAACAGGGAACCAGACTATGCTAGCTATGGGTTGTCAACTTCTTGAGTACATTCGGAATGATCCAGGCTAGCCATTGGTTATTCATTTCTTGAGTACATTCGAAATGATCTAAGCTAGCCATGGGTTGCCCACTTCATGAGTACATTCGGAATGATCTAGGCTAGCCATGGGTTGTCCACTTCTTGAGTACATTCTGAATGATCTATGCCTGCCAAGAGTTGTCCACTTCTTGAGTACATTCGGAATGATCTATGCTAGCCAAGAGTTGTCCACTTCTTGAGTACTTTCGGAATGATCTAGGTGTCACGTTTGCTAAGCCCAGCTATAAAGTTATGTATAAGCTATAATATTACCGCGGCGTTGTGTTTGATGTCTAAAGCTTGCCACGGGCTAGTGTTAATCTCTTACGTAAGGTTACATGACCAGACGTAGACCCGGTATCTTGAATCGGCGAAGGCGATAGATCGCATCACTTCACACCTATATGTTAAGGTTAGTCTAAGATCAAAAGGAAAGTCCACGGGTTGAGAGGGGCGTGTTCTCATCCGTCCCCACGTTGACAGACAGTGAGAGGGACATTGTCCGCTAAGTTTGATTGGATTGGTTCACAGCGATATCCAATCGAAATTGAGATAGAGGGTGTGATTACAATTTAGATCCAAATTATAACTTTCAGAACTCTAAGAAAAAAAAATTAGTTTCGCCTGGACAGATTTCTGGGCAATAGGGTTACTCGGAGAGAGCCACTCGTGATTTGGCGGTAAAACTTAGAGGTAGATCTAAGGAAAGACAAAGCTTCGAAAGGTCAGAAAGTTATTTGCTCGATTTTTGAAGAATATTACGGCATCATAATTGTAATTGTTTGTAGTATGTATACTTAATTACTGACATCGTTTAGTATGTAGAATTACCTTTGTAGTGTTTCATTTACATGTTTATTTGAGAAATGGGCTTGAGTTTTACGTAGAGAATTATGTAGATTGTTAGCTTGCGGTCAGAATTAATTTTGTAGATCGCTATTATGTTACTTCGTAGTAAACTAGTGCATTTATTAATGTGTTATGTTAGAGTTTACACATGCTTGAATTATGAATTTGGAATGGTTGAAGTCTGTAAGATTAGTTACTATGTACGTATGAATATATCCGAGCATAGATATTTGAATATTTGTGAACTTTGTATGAGTTGTAAGGTAAAGAAATGCATCTGATTATCGTGATATTGTGTAGTATAACGGGATGAGGAATAAGTATTGATCTAACGGAATTTATTGATGTATGTATGAGAAGTAACTGATACCGTGCTTTTTATTGTGACGTTTGTTTACCATGCAAGAACATATAGGTTGGGTCGGAATGACGTCTCAAGCTTAGCGACCTACTTTCCGCCATCTTGCGGGAGGTGAAAACAATTGCTTAGTAACAGTACGGTAACGTTAGTTATGTTCGATATTACAAACCGTTTCAGTTTACCTATATGTTGTTTATTATTTCTGTTTTCTGTTCAGAAGTACTGCATAGTCTTCTGTACAAGAAGGATATAAAACCACGAATGTTTGTCTGTCGATTGTTGTTATAGACGTAATATATTTTAGGTTGTTAAGTGTGGCAGTGGTGTGTATATGTCACGTACATGTTGTACATGACAATATACGCCGCTTAGTGTCAAGGTAGTTTGAAGGCTGTGTTTGTTGTATAGTTTGTATATTGTACACTTTTGATTTATAAAATGACGAATATAAATGCAAGGATCATAAGATCAGTTGGCCATTCTTGCAATGTCTTACGGTTACCAAGAGACGCTGGATAGCGATGCTAATGCACGATATTTACAGAAACTTAAAGTTGCGGAAATTACTGATTATCCTTATAAATTTCCAGCAGATATTTGGGTAAATAACCCAACAAATTGGCCTGCAGTTTTTTTTTTTTTTTTTTTTTTTTTTTTTTTTTTTTTTTTTTTTTTTTGAGAAAAAGTAAATTCTTTGATCATATGAAAACAAAATTCAAGATGTTATGTTAGGCTATGCCTACAAAATAAGGGAAGCATGATAAATGAATTTTAAAAAATGCGGCTCCTTAAGTTATGCATAGCCTTCTCATTCATGAACTTTGCAGGCAAAAAATGAGAAGCATCTCACAACCGCACACACAGAAAAACACTAGGATTTTATTTTTATTTTGTAATAGCAACTGCTTTTCATTCAAAAAAAAAAAAATTCCAAATTGGAAAAATTCATAAATTATAACTAGGAAATG
>JAECUM010026314.1:0-37296 GCA_016617855.1 Megalonaias nervosa
TCATTTCTCCCGACTCTCTCCTCCAGTAGCGTGAAACTGCCGGTTTCGCCTTTTTTTTATTGCCCTTTGGGTCCACTAACACTCATCATCGCCTCTGCCACCATGGCATTTATCCCCCACGCAAGCGTTGCCTGTTTATTACTTTTAATTTGTCCCGAGGTGGTGCAAGCACGCAGGTGACGTCACGTGATCCAGTCATGGCGGGTCGAATCTTTGGAAATGAATGCAAATAGGGCCATTGGGGACAAAACACCAGCCTTTCATACTACTCTTGCCTGCAGAGATTGTGGAAACGAAAATTCCGCAGAGGGATGTACTTATTCAAGCAAGCCGATTGTACTTTTCAATAATCGCACTGCTAGGCAATTTGTTTTTCGACCGATAACCAGTATTGTGCATAAAAATTGATTTTATTTCACTTTCTCTGCCTATAAATCCTCGTTTTTACTCATTTGTGCTCGTAACTGTCTGTGATTTTCTATTTCCGCGAGCACAATCTCAAAATCAGCCGCACTGATTATTTTATCTTTGATTGCAATTGAATATAATTTATTGATCGTATTGAGACTGCTCTGTGTGGCCGCAAGCAATTTGGAATAGGTACGAATTCGTGAATACAGTCGCATATAAATTTAGTTACTAACACCACCGGTTACGACTGACATAACGCCGACAATAATACTGACTGGTGCACCCACAATGGTTGATGTTTAAGTAGTTCCAGTCACACTAAGCCCAACAGCCGCTGCCGCAGCAAATCCGCAGATAGTATATACGACCAAACACGCGCGTTTGTATTTCACCATCAGCGTGGTTCTTTTAGCAGTTTCATTTCACAGCTGTTGTTCGCTTCCAATATTTTTTCAAGTTGGTAAGACTTTGGATCCGTCATAGTTTTTCTACTAATAATGCAGTCGCGCATTTTAATTGCACGACAAGCAGACCATGTCCGGTCTCATCATCATGCGCATGCGCAATACACATAAGCATTTCAAGCTAATTATTCTTTAATATTGACACAGTTGTCGTGCAGTTATAAAATAACCTTGCCTTGGGAAAACTTTCATCTCCGAGGATTGTGCGTTCTGGTGGTCTGGCGCCCATCTCATAAAAATGCACCTTTTGCATCTAACGATCGTCTTTGCCCAATAACTGTTACCCGAACAAGTGCGATCTTGTTGAATAACAGTCGAGATCGTTTTGTCTCAGCTGAGTCAATGTTGGTGTAAAATAGCAGCAGAGAGGGTGAACAGACCATTTGGGTTTCGCACATACTTTCGTCCCAACTATGAGAAAAAAACTGCTATTTTTTATACTTGTTCTCGTCAACTAACACAAACAACGAAAACAACTTCGAGGTAGGACCCTCTCTGCTGCTAACAAATGTCTTGTGAATTTGCAATTTAACAAATAAACATATTATAATGAACAAATTAACCAAAGATTTTATCCAGACCTATACGATATCTGGATCTTGGGTCATGTAGATTTATCGTTGTAAATCCGAACGGAACAACTTGTGCTTTTGAAAAGAAGTTTTTAAATTTAATCATATCCATGTCTCCTGAACACCAAGTATAATAAATATTCTGTAAAGTATAATTATCTACTCCATTAAACACAACCAAAATATTACAGTTATCTCTGATTAACTTAGGTATTTGTGTATATCATTGTGTAACATAAATCACGTCAGTATTTGTATGTCTACCTCGAGAAAATATTCTAGCTGGGTTTGATTGTTTGTCCAGCATCACATCATCATATACTACGAGATTATTAATGAATCCATCTAAGTCATCTACGGATGGGGCTTCATCAATATCGGTGATAAAATCAACAATATCGTTGCCATCTTCATTCAATAATTTTGCATTTTGATTAAAATCTTTAAGTGTTTCATAACATCTTTGATCATCTACAGATGGTGCTACTAAATATAATTTGTCCCACTTCATCCACCTCATTATCAGATTAAGTAATAATTGTGTTTTACCAGATCCAGATGGACCTATTATAATCATTCTGATAGAATTTGGAAGCTCTGGATGGTGCTTTACTGGTTCTTGTTTTCGTGTCGCTGAGAAATCAATTATATCCATATAATAAATAATATGAGTTTATATTGTGTTCGATGCAGAGTACCCACATCCACCACTGGATTGACAACGATAACAACAAAAAATAAAAGACGTGCAATTACAGGTAAATGTGCAAAATGTGGCACACAAAAATATCAATTTATCTCCCTGACTAAGTTTGGTGGTGATATAGCCGCTTCATTAGGGAAATTGCCAGGAGTTCCATGGGCTAAATACCCCGGTGAGAAACACCTTCATGGATATAATTATTGTGGTCCTGGAACTCGACTTGATATCCGACTTGATGATCAAGATCAACCAAGACCAGGAGAGCAGCCAGTAAATAAGATTGATCAATCATGTCATGTTCATGATGTTGCGTATAAAAGTAAAGATTTGCAGCAACGGCATCTCGCAGGTGTGAAATTGATTCATGCGTTAAATTCTATACCTAATAAATCTGTTAGAGAAAAACTCGCTAGTTTTCTAGTAAAAACTGCCATGAAAGGTAAAATAATGTTAGGAGCTGGTAATTAATTATATAACTATTATAATGGAATCCATTTATTATTCCCCGAGAGGATATTGGAGAGGCAAAGCAGCGATTACTAAACTTGCTGAAGCAGCAAAAGTCTCACGCATTGTTGCTGCAGCGTGGTTAGCACGACAGGCAATATGGCAAATTTATCTACCACCACCTAAAAAAATTCAGTACGCACATTTTGATGTCAGCGTCCCTAATGAAGTTCATCAAGCAGATATTTTGTTTTTACCTCATGATACTATTAAAACACGTGGACGAAAATCACGCACGTACAAATACGCATTAACTGTTGTTGACGTTGCAAGTAGATATAAAGAAGCGGAGCCATTATCAACAAAGACAGCATCTGAAGTTGCATCTGCGTTTGAACGAATTTATCAACGTGGTGGTCTACGATGGCCACAGCTATTACAGGTTGATCCTGGCAAAGAATTTCTTGGTGCAGTATCATCATTGATGAAGCGACATAACGTTAAAATCAGACGAGGACATACTGAAATTCATCGTGATCAGGCAATCGTTGAACAATTTAATCGAACACTTGCTGAGCGGTTATTTGGATATCAATACGCAAAGGAAATATCTACTGACTTTACGTTCGGTGAGCGATCTCGTGAATGGGTTGCAAGGTTACCAAGTGTGATAGCTGCATTAAATAATGAAATTACTCGTGCAACTTCCATGAAACCTTCTAATACGATTACAAAAAAATATATACCCCGTAGCGATAACGGACAACGCCGTGAACAACCAGTATTAGGCAATGTAACTGTGACATATTTATACGAACCTGGTGAACTTGAAGGTGGTAAAAAAAAGAGCAACTGATCCTATCTGGAGCGTGACTACACATAAAATTTCTAGCGTGGTTAGATCCACTGGTAGACCTCCAATCTACAGACTAGATTCTACAGCCCCTCAACGTGGATTTGTGCGTGAACAATTACAAGTAATTCCTGCGGATACACAATTACCACCACATACAATTACATAACCAGAACCTCTATGTCGATTGCATTCAAGACAGGTTAGCATCACATTATCACGTATATGACCAAGATCACTATTAATTCTGTCTACGGTAAATTGTCTTGGATTATTATTCGAATATTGCCACAACATATTACAGTTACAGCTTGCACAATGATTATTCTGTCGTTGTTTTAGTGTTATAATAAATTCAGTATCGATATCAAAATCACGATTATTTTTTTTTTCACATTGTTTATAACCAGATAGTTTTTTTCTTATTATGTCATTATTAACAGTTTGATCATTATTTTCTGTAAAATTTATAATAACCCTATGCAGTTGAGATATTCTTCTGACACGAGATACTGCGAGATAGACTAAATTTGACCATTCGATCCCATCATCTACAATCCAGATATTTGTATCAGAGATAGTTAACCCCTGTGAAGAATGGATCGCTATAGCGTATCCTAACGTCCATGGAGATTTATCCATGCTCAATGCACCCTCAACAACATCAACAGCAACCAAACAATATCATTCAGTACAAGATTCTGTATCCTTGGTGGAACCAAGGTACCAGGAATTTCAACTTCAATATTCTGTCGTCGAGTATCTGCTGGGCGATAACACAAAGGTACAGGTAGATCTGAAAACGTTTCGTTATGTAACGTAAATAATTTCTCCTGTAGTTCATCACGAACTATCTTTCTACTTGCGACTATCAAATCAGCAGGTTTCCATAAATTCAAAAAATCATTTATAGTAGTTTCTGGAATTACTTTATGCAATATCTCACATTGTATTTTATCTGGCTGTAGTCTGATTAATCTTTTAAGTTCTTTCAGCGGTTCATCAATAGCTCTATGGTCATCATTTATTTCTTCATAATAATCTACGTTATTCTTCAGCCATTCATGTGGAGACTGTCCAACAAAGGGTAGTGGTTGACCATGATCGCCACACATGATCACAGCAGTAATCTTTGTCAATAACCATTCAAGGAATATTTTTAATATTTCTAACGACACGGTGTCTACCTCGTCCCATATAATATACTTAGGTATATATTTCTCACCCATTCGCTCAGGAGTCCATGTGTCTCCGCACCATCTAAAGAAACTATGATATGTACATGATTTTACTCCTCGTTCTTTTATTTCCCTGGCTAATTTATGTGTAGGTGTCAAAACAATTATATGTGAATTATTATTCATGAATAATTTAATCGCACGAGTTGTTTTGCCTGAACCACCGCATCCATTAAGATAAACAGTCTTATGTCTAGCCACAGGATCGTATACAGATGGTGCAGATGACTTTGATACTTGATTATTATGTTTGTAATATATTTCCTTAATTTCAACGTCGGCAGATTCAGAATAACTAAGTATATTTTCTTGCTTTATCCTCCATGTTCCCCATTCACCATTACCGAGTAGCGGTTTTAATAAATCCTTATATTTTTTATGTATATAAAATGAATCCGTAGCAACTCTGACAGCGTAACGAGGAAATCTATTCATCATCGACAATAGATTTATCGAAACATAGGCTAGCATCGAAGATCTTAAATGAGTAAATTGCGGTGAGTCGCCATCAGTGTAGCTCACAATCGTACCTAGTTTGGTTCCATTTGATAAATAAGCATTACATCGGCTTATAAATGTGTTTTTTTCCGTTGTATCAGCGATTATAAAATCTAGTTCAGCATCGTCCATAATCAATCTTGTACAGTGTCGTTTATAATCGTATGAACTACCTTGAGCAAACTTACCGATTATCTTTCTACCAAGATCTTTTGCAAGTTTTTCATCATGTTCGTCCTTGCATTTATGGTCATCTTCGTCAAGATCAGGAAATTCTTTCCTGGCATCATCGACAGGTTCTGGTAACCAAACTTGCTTCTGTGGACTATACGATATAATTGCTTCATTTACTCTCAACGATATTAAAATTTCAGCATCAAGCATATATCGCAATAGTACTATTGGAACCCAACATTCTTCTGAAAAATGTCTTCCAAACCAAACATAAGTAATAATATGGAGATCTTCTGCGAACTCGAATGATTCTATATAGGCAAATCCGGTTAAGTCAAAATCTGGTAAGGGTCCATTTATCGCAACTCTGGTCATCTCATGTGATGGATGTCCAAATCTCTTAAAGTATTTAGAACATTCTCCATATCCAAGAAAACTCCCAGGATAACATGCTACCATATCAACTGAGATAACGTCACTATAGTCGTATTTAGTATTCCATAATCCACCGTGTCCATATTCTATACAACTTTTCTGGACATCTTCAAGTAATTCTGATCGTGTCGGTTTCCATGAATTTTTCTCCTGAACGAAATGGGCAGCAACCGATGGTACGGTAAAACAATTATTTAATAATTCTCCAACCTTGATATAGTCAAAAGTATATTTCAGCGCAAGATTGCTCATTTCTTCATGAAGAGATTCTGTACGGTAAATATCACCATTAGGCCGTACAAATTGATCGTAATCATGTTCTGAACTTTGAAATAACCGAACAGACACAGGGTCACTTTTACTGATATTTCTGATAAAATCAAATATATGACCACCATAAAATTTAACCGTTCTGTCTCGTGGAAATATAGTTACAGCATTAGTCCATGCATGTGCATTATGATCAACGATATCTATCGAAGCTCCTCTTGATTCATATTTTGATTTATACAAAATCTCTCCGGTTAACGTCCTCACTGTTATTGGAAATTTTACTAGTTTTCTCAGCTCAGCAACATCTTTAATAGATGCTCCAGTATCTTTAACTGTTTGTGCCCATGTATTTATTTTTTTACGTCGTAAATCTGTCAAGCCATTACCACGTATCGCATTTGTAAAATGTTCTGTAACTCGTTCAGCTACACAGTTTATTCTCGACACTCTCATCGGTTTGAGATCCGCAACGTTAGGTTTATCATTCAGCGGATATATTGCATAGACAACAGCAGTCACAGGATATACTCGTTCATAATACGGCTTATCAATACCAGTCAGTATTCCGGGTTTGGATTTATTATTTAAGAGAACAATATTATTTCCCGACTGTACATGGACTGGATCACGCTTATCACGAATAATCCAAATATCGTCATCTGTACTTACAATAAATTTTATTAAAATAAAATATTTTTGATTATCAAGGTGGTTAATAATTACTTTACCTCGTTTGTCATTCATCATATTAACGGTATTTCCGATCCTGAATGTTGACCACACATGAGCAGCACCATCGTTACGAAATTCCTTTTTGGCTTCACGGATACGTTTAGTTATATCCGCATTCGTTAAAGCTAGATCTTGCATCGAAACACTAAATTTATATTTTGGTAGTCTGTCAAGATCAAATCTAGGTCTATAAGGTTCAACTTCGGATAATTCCTCCATTATAATTAAGACAAATATTTAAATTGAATTTTAGTATATATATATAATGATTCAAACAAGGAATAAATGCGTTTGGCTTAAACTTGGACATATCTCTCATTGTGGAAAAACCATGTGTAAACGAATACTGCGGAAATCACATGCTGAGTATCAAACATGGAAATACAGGACCAAAACCATGTGTTCAGTGTGGTATTGGAGTCAGAGGAAAAACTCAGTTATGTGTAAAATGCGGCGGTAAAAAATATAGAGAACTGAAACGTTATTATGACAAAAAAAATAATATCTTGACATTGTCAGGTAAATCCCCTATAAAAACCGCAATGGATTATCTGGCCAGATTTCAAAATAATGATTTAGACAAATAATATTATTATATAAATGGAGCAAAACGAATTTGTAGCACATCCGATCATCAAACATTATGAAGCGTCTCGTGATGGCGTGATCAGGAACTGCCGATCAAAAAAAAACAGTCGGTAGTCTTGATAAATTTGGTTATTTTAGATTCAGTGTTGGTAGAAATAAAAATTATTTCTCACATAGGTTCATCTTTGAATGTTATTTTGGATTGATTAAAAACGGACTTGTAGTTGACCACTTTGATAGGAATCCCCAGAATAATCATTTATCTAACCTGCAAGTTACCACACAGTCAGAATTCTAGACGTGGAAATACAAGAGCGTGTAAAGTATTCAAAAAGAGAGCTATTAAATCCATAAATGCAGAAACAGGCCAAGAAATAACTTTCCCATCAATAAACGCAGCAGCCAGATATTTTTGCATACATCCACGATCGGTACAATTTGTCGCAAATAAAACATACAAATCTGCATATTCAATAAAATACAACCAGCAAATAATATTTGAATACGTCAAATAACTCTTCAAAACAATAAATTTTTACTGTATATATTTCGACTGTCAATTTTGCCAAGATTTTTGTTTAGCAATCACCACAGTTATGGGTCCACCTTCACTCTCGCTGCTCTCAGTGTCACTTTTGACAGAATCAGATAACATAATCTTTCTCAATTGCATTATACGATTGTCCATAATCTTTTTTCTTTCATACTCGTGAGGCAATTCAGTTCTTATGTTTTCGATTGAACGTGCAAGAGGTGCAAATAGCTTTACCTGTGTGTCGTTTACCATTGCCAAGGATTCTAACATAGACTGATAAATCGATTTCACGAATCTGTAATTGGAAGGTAATGTGTATTTATTTTCAAATTTTCGTTGTTGTAATGATTCAAAATCACACATAATTTTCTGAGGATCAAGATTATCAGATATCTTTATTCCGTCATGTTTTAATTTTTTAATAGCAGAAACAATATCATTGATGTTTTCATAGTTCATTATATATATATTTATTTCTTTAAAATAATAATCAGTTTCTGATAATTCTGAATAAGATTATAAAAATTGTAGTCCCCTCTATGGGGACTGTTTCTGAGGATGATTTATGATTTATATACAGATGCTTCTGATTTATATACAGATGCTTATGATATATATACAGATGCTTATGATTTATATACAGATGCTTATGATTTATGATATATATACAGATTATATACAAATATATATACAGACATAAACTTATCCTAACGGGGGATTTACCTACGTCCAGCAGATTTTATACACTCTCTCCATGATAACCCCATGGAGAGTGGCAAAAGTACACCCACCACGTGGTTACATGGTGAGAGAGTGTATTATTTTTCTGCTGGATTTCGTACCCCCAATTATATTAAAAAATGGCATCAAAATCGCCCACGCCGCCAAGTGGCAGTCACGAGTCTCGAACCACGGACCTTGAGTACGAGAAAACAATACTATACCATTGCACCACCTTCCCAATTCATAAATATATACGTTTTAAAATTATTATATAGCTAACTCAACAATGTACGAATAGATACTGAATAAAATCAGTTATTGTAGAACTGTAACGTGAATTTACTTCAATTTTTCAAACATCATTCATAAAAATATTATATCTTCTGCATGAGTTATCGTTTGTTACGTAAATAATACATGTGTTACACGAGCTAAAAATAACCTTGATTTGAGATTCAGCGCATTGTATAAACTGACGTGAATTTAAGGTTATCAGTCAAAAGATGCATCAATATCTCTCTCTGTTACAAATTGCTGCTTCACTAACAGCTAATTGCTTACAGAGAACAGATAGATCACTAAATAATTATTTTAAAACGATATATATCTTGTCTGTATAGAGACTGAAATAACTCGATTATAAATAATACGTAGTAGGGAGATAATCGTTTAATTTGCTCTACAGAGACATAGCAGAGTTATCGCGCTTTATTATATAATCAATTACAATGAGAAAATCAGTGAAAAAAATAATTTTTATCTGCGTTTTGAGAGAAAATGTATATTTTTTATAATAAATGTGTAGATAGAGACCTGCCAAGGATTCTACAAGCAATGACGTTACAGTTACAAATCAGAGCATGTTGTGCTGATTAAAATATTTAGTGTTTTTTTTTATCCGCTGATTTTGTTCAAACACCTCGTTTTTTGCTGGTTTTTTGCTCGAAAATCTCGTTTTTTGCATGAAAAGTGCCCAAAAATCAACGAAAATAGACTAGATTTTGAAGCACTCTGAGGGCAATAACCCCAGCGTTTCTCTAAATGATTTTCGTGTTTTTCAGCATTTTCTTCTCAAACATGTATAATTTTGATCATTGTTTGCTCGTTTTTTAATGATTATTTGCTGTTTTCTGCTTGAAATTTGTTATTTTTTCGTAAAAATGTCAAAAAACACGAAAATCATTTAGACAAATCCTGGGGGTTTGACCCGTGCGAAATTAGAAATTTGATTAAAAAACAGCTAAAAAACGAGCAAAAATGACTAAAAAAAAAGCAAAAATAACATAAAACAAGCAAAAATAACGTAAAACAAGTAAATTTTCTCAGATCTACAATATTTTCTGAATAATGCGCCGATTGCAAAAGAATTTATTCGCTAAACGAACAATGTAAAAATACTTATTATTATCAAAAATAATGTTGGTGCGCTATCAATCCTAGATGCACATGTACTGTTGGGTTCCATTAGTATAAGTACGACAACTGCAATATTTACTCTACGAGCGTATGTACAAATTAATATATAACGTCTCTCCACGAAGGTCAATGATGTTTCCAGACTGGTCTGTGAGTTTGAAATTTATTCTTGACAATAATGGATTATATACACGCAGGTATATTTGATTAATTGGCTCAGATACAATCAGCCACCCGGGCGGCACTTGAGGTGTGAATGTATGTAATATATATCCTTGCTGGGCCTGATTAGACTTTGAAAGATCTACTTGATAACTACTATCAACTGCATCGCATACTAGATTGACTGCGATTGTTGATGTTATATTAACAATTTGAGGCGAGATCTGACGGCCTCCACCGTATGGATCGTTGTTATGTTTAAGAATAACCGGTGGTGGGGCTATTTTTATCCACGTTGCATGTATTTTAGGGAAATATTCATCAATGACATCGTTGAGTTGTTTTTTTATTTCAGCGTTATTTAAATCTAGTATTATAAATGTTTGTAAATCTTTTTCTGTTATTTTGTAATGATCAAGAAATAATTGCTTAAGTTCTGGAGATGTGTAAATATTTCTATCGACTTTAGTCGCAACGTTTATAATACTTCGATTGGCGATGTATAAATCAAATAGGATCCTATTTAAATGTTTTATTGACTCGATTATCTGATTTTTTACACCATCGTCATAATGTTGAGATAATGAAATAAATAAACTTCTTAAATTATTAAGTTTTTTATCGTATTCAGGCTTAAGACGATCTAAAATTTTTTAAAAATTCTTTATCAACAATATCTCTCTCAGTCTTCGTCCTGGTGTCTCTGATAACATTAAATACTGATCTAGTTATCTTAGGGATCCTTTGACCGTCGAAATCAGTAAAGTAATATTCATCGTTGCTTGGATCAGATTCAAAATTTATATAAAACCATGGATTTTTATTTCGATATTCTGGATCTTTAATGATTTTTTTTTCCGTTGTGAGAAATTCATTTTTGGTTGGTTCTAGAATTCCATTATAAACAGGAGGAACATCAGGCCATCCTAACACTGATCTGATGGAACTTTGATAAATATCTACAGAATAATCAGGGGAATTTATTTCAATCACCGCTGATAATGTTGGTTCGTAAGCAGTAATTGTTATTTTTGATTCTTTTCCTGTAATGGATTTAATTCTGCGTTGGAATTCATCGTTGATCTGTTCTATTTGATAACTGCCAGTTGGAATACTAACTACTTGCCAATCATGAGTTCCATCAGGTTTATTCTTATTTGCGAATACTAATGAATTATTTGGCTGTAGTCCACCAAATGGTTTTGATCTAATATTAGGCCAGCTATAATAAACCCGTAACTGTGCTAATGCTATTTCTTTTGCAGGAATTGCGGTTGGAAAGTTAACGCTAAACTCAGGATTGGTCGAACTTAATGAAATCATTGTAGTTCTTGACGGTGTTGTATTAGTGACGATCTGGTGAAGTAATTCTCGCGACGCTGCTGAAGACTCAGCCATTATTGTTATTGTTATTATTTAATTCGCCTTGATTATTGTCAGCGATTCTGAATGCTTCATCATAGGTTTTCATTATCGTTGCGAATTCCTCATCAGATATTTTACCATCGCTGAGATACGCAGAAAGATACGATGATAATTTAGAATACGCCGCTGTTGCTGTGTGTAATTTTATTATATACTCGTGCAATTTATCATTTGTACATGTAGCTATCTTCTTAGCGATAATACTGAAAATGCCTGCGCATGTTGTTGCCGTTCAAACGACGATTGTTATAACTGCAGGCGCTGTCATCGTTATCGTTGATAATAATAATCCGGATCCAGCAACAACAGCGGAAACTGAGTAAACGATTATATCAATGACAACCATACGTCTGAGATATTTTTTTACTTTTACTGTATAATCGTCGATGATATTTTTTAGTTTGGTTTGACACTCACATACTTGAGCGTATCTGTGACGTTGAACGTCGATAAGTGACTCAGTCACTTGATTCATTATACTAACAACTTCATTTAATTAAGTTTCAGCTACGAATTCTAGGCACCACCAGTAACGTCTCGGAGGTATTTGCGTTGATATTAACGTAAAGGTTTCTTTGATGTTCTTGGTTAGCATCACCAATAGAGGATTAT
Source organism: Megalonaias nervosa (assembly GCA_016617855.1). Lineage (NCBI taxonomy): Eukaryota > Metazoa > Mollusca > Bivalvia > Unionida > Unionidae > Megalonaias > Megalonaias nervosa. Next base: position 12,262 of record JAECUM010026314.1, read on the forward strand.
GATATACATTCGGTGATAATGAAGTTGCCGCAGTAATTTCCGAAACGTACAGGGATAGCCTGTATAACCCAGTTACTTCTGCGGTATGTTCGAGAGTGTTCTTTTGCGGTGTCCATGTTGTTGATCCTGATGCTACTGTGTACACGATATTTTTAATTTGTCCGTGTGGAATTTTAATCAGATTAGTTTTTTGAACAATATTAGGTATTCCACTAACAATATCATTGAGTTTCATGTTAACGTCGGCTAGTTTTATGTCAACGGTTGGTTGTTCCCCAAAAAAATCTTTAATGGTTTTGTTTATGTTTCTACGAAAATTAAAAAACCTTTCCACATGTCTAGTAAAAGTACCATTGAGTGTGGTCATTTCGTTATTGATTATTTTTAGCGAAGTTGTCATAGGAATGTTGCTATCGTCTACATATTTCTTCGTTGCAGCGTCAAAATCTGATTCTGGTGTTCTAAGATTATTAATATCATTATTATTCATGTTGAGAAATGCATGCATTATACCACCGTTGACTAACACGTATTTAGATTCTTGATCGTCGACATATTTTTTTGTTGCGGCGTCTGTATCTACGGTTGGATTTCCAAGGTCTATAATTTTATTTCAATTCATGATAATGCGACCCGTGAATGAATCACCAGCTCGCTTGATAAAATCGTTAACTGACTTACCAGAATCTTGTATTTTACCCTGATCAGAAAAAATAACGATATTATCAACAACTGCGGTAGGAATTCGTATGAGTACATCTGGCAGTTGAATGTTACTCGTTTTTAATCGTCCTTGTTTATCCTGGAAAACAACGACTTCATTTTGATCCACACTTGTAATATTTAATAAATCATCGATTTCATTTCTGAGCTGATCAAGAGTTGCGTATTTAGGTAAATCACCTTGCTGCTGAGCTTTGCGAGAAGATCTTCCGTAAATATCTGCCATTATATTTATCAATGTCTGTTTAAATGTGACAATGTGGTATATTCATGCACGACTTTATGAGGTGGTTTTGTTGATTTTGATATAGCATCAAGTACATTAAGTACTTCACGACCACATATTGGTGGATCAGTTAATGTTTGTGTTGGTAACGTTGAATACCAAATTGGAGCAATATTATTGCTGACATAATGAAGAAATTCCTTTGGTGGCGCTAATCCATATGAATCGAAATAAATAATTCCACGTGGATAAATTGCATATCCAACCCAATGCGTGCGTGGTCCAGAGTTTTTGTCGAGATTAATAATACCAGTTTCAGAACTGCTAGCAGTTCTAGGTAATTGATCGCGCATAAAAACAACCTCTAAAGTTTTTTATTTTTAGTTTTTTAGCAGCGTCGAGTAAATCAAAATTGGACATAGGCGATATCAGTAAACTGTCCCGGGAAGTCTTAGACCCTTTCCGTAAGAATATGGGGTCCCTGGTAATCTTAGACCTCTTCCCTTTTTTTTTGGATGTTCTTCTTATTCCCTGTCCGGTTGCTTTCTTTAATGCCATTCAACCAGCGGTTCCAACAGCGCCTAATGCAGCTGCTTTTGCAACAGCTGGGGCTGCAGCGGCTATTAATGCTGGTATAGCTGCGAGAAGTGGAAATATACCACCCGTCTTAGCGATGTCTTTGATAGCGCCCACAGAAAGATCAAGTTTTACACCTTTATTTGATTTTTTGGCTTCATTGAAGTTTCTGAATTGACGCTCGGTCAACGATAATTTATTTGAACCGCTCATCTGTTCTTTTTTTAGCGATATTTTTATTCCACAGTTATTTTTTTATGCTGATTGTAGCCTTTTAATCTGACCAGGAGTCAGGGTAACACTAACGTGATTATATGACATTATAATTATAATAGATGATCTAATTACGTGTTAAATATTTTCTACTGGAGCATCAACGACTCTCATTCGTCCACCAGCACCTTCAAGTAACATCGATTTATCGCTGAGGATAACGGCTATTGCTCTATAATCAGCAATAGCTCCTCGAGTCACACGAGCTCGAAAAAGTTTATCAACTACTGATTGTCTGGTTAAATCTAAATGTTCGAGCGAAAAGTAATAAATCGGATATAAGGTTGTAAAATCTAACTGTGATATTTGTAAACCAGTATCAATGTTCTGATCACGTCCCATAAACGACATAAGACGATGATATGCACGTGCTACATGATTTTGATCGAAATTCAGTAATATATCTTCGGATGGTTCTTGATGTCCATTTATTCTTAAGGAAACCTCGGAAACACCAAGTTTGTCAAATATCATAATACTACGATTTTGATTGTCTACTCGTGCAGCAACTTGTAATGCGATAAATATGTGTCTTGGTGCAGAAACACCTTGCTGAGAAGCTATTTGCCATGTAAATAAACCATTAATATCACTTTGGGTAGCATGTGTGGTCACTGTCAACCATGACAACATTGATTTACCGCCTTGACTCATAAAAGATAGCAACCGGTCTTCTTCAGATATTGATGGAGCCATCACTGGCATCCACAATGAAAGTTTTGTCAGAATTACTTTACCAGCATCACCAATAGGTCGCCATATTGCATCATTGTCGGTTGCTTTTCGTACAAGTACAACTGTATGCTTAGCTCCAAAAATAACTTTTCTGACGTTTCTGCAAAATCCAAATATATGTGAAAGTGGAATTGAACATGAAAATGTTCTCCTGTCACCTTTTAAAATTGATCGACGTGCTACAAATCCTAAATTAAATTCTGGATTAGCACCATGAACCACAGGCCACACGTCAGCGTCAGCGTTGTCGGAATTATTTTTTGGTCGTCTTATATTATATTGTCTGTTATCAGGGTGGTCAGAAGTATCCTTCGCAAACATCACTGATGGACCAATAGATCTTGAATAATCGTCGCTGTATCTCGCAAGACCAAGTATTGTTGTAGCAAAGTCAACGTCTTTTTGAATTGATTCAATATTTTTTCCATCAATCATATATACAGCGCTATCAAATAATGCCATAATACCATTATTAACGAAACCAACCCTAACATCAGCTCCATATGCTACTGGTGCTGCAGGAGCAGCGTTATTTAAAATTTCACCTTCTACTTCAATAAACGCTTCAGCGGGTAAGAAATACCTACTTGTATCTTGAACCTGAAGCTCAATCCTTCCACGCTGATCTGGAACTCGTGCGTCGTAAGAATAATATTGATAATCACGCACAGACTCATCCTTGAGTACTGGTGCATCCATGTCGAACGCTGGATCAGATATACGTTTGAACATCTTTATTATAATTATTATTGTCTAAAACGAAGACCACTTCAAGAAGTGAGACCACTTCCTGCTATCAGACTAGCGGTTATATTTTTTTCTTTTTTTTTGATAATGGTACATCAGCCAACTCTGCTAGTTTTTGATTAGCAGCTTGATTTATTATTTTACTAATATTTGCAGGCATTACTTCAGTGCTAGGTAATTTTACAGGTTAAGATTTTCGTCGTATTAATCGTGCTAGTCTATCTTTGATTGCTGAGAATGCTTTAGTAGCAACATCACCAACAGCACCAATACCTTTTTCACGAACAACATCAATAGCTTTCATTCCCAGTTGCTTTGCAATCGGTATTGCTTTTGGGGCTATCCTTCTAAACAGACCCTGAACAATATCGCCTAGTCCATCTCCGTAGGTTGTTTTGTATACTGGTAATCGAGAAATTACTGCCCTGACCATGGTTGGTCCACGTTGAGTACTATGTACGATCATTTTATTATAGTAGCTGTATTTAATTACATACTCAATCCAGTGACTTAGTCACTATGGTAGTCATCGGCGATTTCATTAATGAGGGACCGATATACATTAATATCCATAATTCCACCTGTAAATAATCGTTGACAAATATCAGCTGCTTCATTAATGATTTCGGGGGAATTATTACCAGCTCTTTTTCCTCCAATGAGGATTTCTAGTCGATCAACATCAGCAAGAATGTTATTGGGACAAGTAATAAAACCACTCCCTAAAACACTTCCAGTTGCGCCAGGAGCATCATAATATTCTTCTTCCTCACCAGTTTTTTCTTTTGGTTTTGATGATGTTTTTGGTGATCCTGGATAATCACGAAGTGATCCTTCCAACGTTTGTGGTTTTTGTTGTTGTTTTTGTTGTTGTGGTTTTTGTTGTTGTGGTTTTTGTTGTGGTGGTTTTTGTTGTTGTTTTTGTTGTTGTTGTTTTTGTTGTTGTTGTTGTTGTTGTTGTTGTTGTTGTTTTTGTTGTATTAATTGTTGTTGTTGTTCTGGCGACATTTGTATATACGAAATATAACTATCTACTGTACGAATATAATTTATATATTTTGGATCATCATTTCTGGCCTGATCAACTTTGTAATACGTACGAAATATCCATTTGTACCAAGTATCACGACTTACAGCTTTATCAGCATATTCAGGTTTTAAAAACCGTCTTCGATCAGTATAGCTTTTCACAGCAGTCTCAGCTAATCCTCCTACATTTTTAACCCCTGTAATACTAATAATAGCATCTTCGGTAAATTTGTCACTTATATCAATTCTTTCTCTTGTTTGTTCTTCTAGTTTTTCTGGTTCTTATGTACGATCCTTTATATCACCTATTTCACCACGAACTTGTTCAATACTTTCAAGTATTTCTCGCATTGGTTGAGCAGCAGCTATTTCACCTGGAAGCTCCCGTAAAATCCTTTTTGTTTTCTTAGTTAGCTCTGCTATTTTTCTAGTTGCTTCAGCGGTTTTCTCTAATACAGGGAGAATACCTTTAGTTGTTTCTGTAATAGGTTTAAATAATTGTTTTGTATCCTCTGCAAATTCAACTTGAGATTCCTGACGTGATTGTAGTTGTTGCTTGACTAAATCACGGACGGGTAAATATTTTTTGATTGCCTGTAGTCGCTCTCGAGCTAATCTAGCTGAGTGTGGTTCTCCAATATTCATTTATTAATAATATTTATACTGGCTGTTTAATTTATAGCAGCAGAGAGGGTGAATTGTTTAGATATATACTCTTCTAGGTACATCTTAATTTTCTACAGATCTTCCTTATTCGTTCTGCTTCTTCGATCATCCTGTTTTTGTTTTTCTCGTTGTTCTCGCTCATTTATTATTTTTTGGTCTTCTTCAAAATCAACCACGACAGGAGTTACTTTAGCGTAATTATGTAAATCCTCACGTGCAGTAGGAGGATTATCCATAATGAAACCCCGTTGTGGAGTCCGATTTCGATAATAATATATTAACGCGCTGTACTTGTTACCACCACACGCTGCACAAATAACAGACCGTGATGCTAATCCACATCCAATACAGATTTGCAAACCAGGAGATTTCTTCACAAGTCGATTATGAGGAGCGCAGTATTCTCCACGACATCGTTTATTGCAGACTGCAGATGTCTTTAACAACCACTTGCAGTTGTTCATTATAATATGTTCATTTGTTAAATTGCAAATTCACAAGACATTTGTTAACAGCAGAGTGGGTCCTACCTCGAAGTTGTTCTCGTTGTTTGTGTTAGTTGACGAGAACAAGTATAAAGAATAGCAGTTTTTTCTCATAGTTGGGACGAAAGTATGTGCGAAACCCAAATGGTCTGTTCACCCTCTCTGCTGCTAAAATATTAACTGCTGAACATAACCGGGGTGGATACATTGGTGAAAACCACTTCGCTATTGTAGAAACAATCACAGAGAGGTTTTACATTTGCTGCTGTAATCAATTTTTCGGCATTTGTTTGGGCGATGATTCCATGCTGGCCTCGAACTGGTAGTGGTACATCAGGCTAATTCCAAATGGCAATTTCTACCCGGCCCTTAACAAAATATTCGTTAGTATTTTCTTCTAAAGGAAGTGCTATTAATGTGCAGTGAACTGAATTGTTTATTACTGTTGTCAATGCACTCCACACACCTTTATATCAGTTTCAAATAAATAAATACGATCCGGACTCACGTACGTTTGAGTTCTTACATTTACGTGTATCAAATCCATCTCCGACAGCGATAAAAAGAAGTCGACCGTTTGCCATACCACCATATTTTTCAGTTCCTTCTTTGGTTAATATTCTAATAAATGTTCCCCACGAAATTAATACACGTGGTGGTGCGGGCACGCCTGCGATTTCTTCTTGCATGTAGTGTCTTATTGAAATATTGTCTGTATCAACATAGTTTTGATAATTGCAACCGACACCCGCTTTAACTGATTCCACCATTGTCAGTGAGCTCAACCACATTCTGTACCACAAAAGTCGCATTTGAGCTCGATAATAATATCATTAATGCCAGCGTCTGACGTTTTCAGTTTGCGAGTGTGATCTTCAAAAATCACAAGCTCACCTGGATCGACATCACCAACAACACGCCTAGCAGACTCAGACAAATCCGTTTTGGTGGCAGATCGGCTCAGATCTGCATCGACACCGCGTCGTTGAGCAGAGTAACGTTCGTAAATGTTAATAGACATTATTGTATAATATCACACGTACTTTAATCAAAATCGATACGTGCTTGCAGAGTTGGTGAACGCTCCAGTGCATGCAACGCTTCAATCACCAGATGACCGCATATGGGACCATTCAAATGAGTTTGTATTGGTACATTTGAATAAAACGGTTTTCGTCCACAACTGCCTCGGGATAAATAATTAACAACTTCAACAGGCGGAGCAAGTCCATGCGAGTCAAAATACAAAATAAGTACATCAAGATTGGTCAACGGATGGGTGAACGGCGTGATCTTCTGAGATCCCGTAATCAATGTCCTCTGTCCGAATGTATTCGAGTCCTGTGCCTGGTAAACGAAGGCATCTTTCTTTTTATATGGCCGCGAGATGTCATGCGCCCACCGACCCCAATTTTCAATGCCATTCCTAGTGCAGTTCCGACAGCCTCTAACGCTCCAGATTTTGCAACCGCTATAACTTCTGGTGCCACCAATGCTGGAATCGCTGAAAGGAATGGAAATATTCCACCGGTCGCTTGCATTTGTGACACATCTGATTTGAATAATTTTAATATCACTGAGGTGTTTTTGTGTTTGGCTGCATTAAGCTCTTTAGGTCAACCACACATTTCCGGTTAATATTGCCGGAGAAACTTTCAATGTTACCCTACAACTGGTTTTGATTGCGTGTTTTATTTTCACAAATTGATTTTGAGCAAGGTCGACTCTCACTTCGTGGTAGGACATTATTATTCAAATATGCATGAGGTTTAATTACGAATTTTCCACACGTGCATCGATCATTCTAGTTCGGCCATCAGCACCCTCCAACAAGAGAGTATCAAAGCATAACTTTGATAGCCACCACCAACGTCACTGACACATGTATGAAAATGCATCTCGACAATGAATTTCCTGAAAGACTCCAGGTGTTCCAGTGAAAGGAAATAACTTTGGTACATCGTGAGGAAGTCATGTTGCGAAATCTGCAAACTAGTGTCAATGTTTTCATGCCGGACTGTATACGACCACAAATTATGACATGCACTTGCAGCGTGATTGATTGTAAAGTTAAGCCGAATTTCTTCAGAAGGTTCTTGATGATCGTTTAATCGCAAAGAAGCCTCGGTCACCTCTAAGTCGTCAAATCTCATTTTGCTGTGAGTTTGGACATTGTCTCGATCTGTAAATTGAAACGCCACAAACACATGTTTTGGCGCAGTAGGACCATGTTGGGTTCTTATTGCCCCGCAATAGCAGTTAGTGGGTGAGCGTCTGTGGTATGTACGAGAAACGATAACGTTGATGTGGTTCCCGACTGTATACATGATAATAAACGTGATTCTGTAGAACGTGAAGGGTATAAGGCAGGCATCCACAATGCTAATGTTACAAATACAATTCAACCATCAGCAGCTGCACCACGCCAATTGCATCGTTGGCATTTTTCTTGCGGGTAAATGTGACTGTTGTTTGACCTCAAGGTTAACCTTGCCAACATCTCTGCAAAAACCGAATATATGACTAAGAGGAATTGAGCACAAAAGTTGTAATGAGGCTCCAAGAAATTGTCCTTGGCGCAGCGCAAATCCACCACTGAATGTGCCGTTGGGGCCCGCAACTACGGCTTGTACATCTGCATCATTATCAGCGTTGGTGTGCAGTTTAGGTCGCTTAATTGTATCCGGTTGAAAATCCGCATTATCAGATGTATCCTTGACAATCATCATTGTTGGATTTGCTGTTCTCGTGTAATCATCGCTATATCTGGCAAGTCCAATAATTGTTGTGGCCACGTAGTTTTCCAATATTGATTCGATTTCCTCTCCGTCGATGGAATAACGTGCAATGTTCAACAACACTATGATGCCATTGTTATCAAATCCTTCTGTGATATTGGCCGGATAGTCGGTCCCATCATTCTGTACCTGTTTTTCCTCAATTTCCAAAACATGTCACACATGGAAGTAAACACCAAGATGTGTCTTGCCCTTGCAGTTCTATTTTTAACTGATTGGGATCCCTGGCTGGATATAAGTAATACTGGAAATGTGTCTTGCCTTGCTCCACAGACACAGAAGCTCCCTTATCAAATGTTGGATCAAATACCTTTATAATCTGAGCCGTTGCAAAAGTTTCTAGTTTCAACGTATACATTTGTTGATTTTCTTAAATACTACTGCGTGAAAGCTTGCCGTCCAAATCCACTCCCCATTGCCAGATTTGCAATTGTCGAATCTGACAATCGCTGCTAAGCGGGCTCGTTAATGACTTTACTAACTGCACGTGGCATTCATTCTGTCGATGAAATTGTAACTGGAACTTTTGTTGATGGTGCTCGTGTTATTAATTGCAATATTCGATCTCGAAGCGACTGGCTGCCTGCGAGTCCAGCTGTTTTAATCGATCCACAACGGCACTTTTAACACTACCCACAACTCGCATTTCAACTTGTTTAGCAACAGGAGCAGTGCGTGATGATAAGTCTGTGAGTGTTTGTGGTGCACTCTCAAATAATCCACGAAGAACATCACCGAGCCCATTTCCGTAACAGGTCATGTACACAGGTTTTCTCGTGTTAACCTGCACAAACGGGTTTCACAGGTCCACGCACGACTGTCATTATTATTAAATGGCAAGTCGATCTCTAATGTACAGTTGTATCGCCAACATTTGATGGCGCAGATCAACCACGTGCCCGTCTTGATCCACAGGAGAAAAACGAATATGGTTCAGCCGATTATTATGGCATGGAAGATAAAAAAGTGATGCGGATGTAATCAATATCAAGTAACCTGGACCCGCGGTTTGTGAAAACTAAAACAGAATATAACCCTGAACAACTGCGCCTGTCGTTTGAGACCTGCTTTTGTAACTACCACTGATGACATCACAAGTTACATTGACTTGCGTTGTTGGACTAATTCTGACAATGTTAGGCGCGAGATGATGACCCACAAGTAAAAATCGTTTATCATCTAGAATGTGGCCAGGCGAACCTAAAAGTGATCTTATGAACACCTGTGCAATATCTACCGCATACGACTGAGATTCGATAAATGTCAGAACTGAATGAGGTCTCATGAGCACGTATAGAAATTTTAGAGTCTTTCCCAGTCAACACCGAAATTCTTCGTCGACTTTCTTCATTGATCGATTCTATGTCGTATGCGCCGGCAGGAAGTTCAATAGTGTGCCAGGAAGCTTCTCTATCATGATCTGCTGAAAACACGAATGTATTATTTGCGGTAAGACTACCAAATTGTTGGGATCGGATATTAGGCCAACTGTAATACACCCGCAGCGATGCTAGTGCGATCTCAAGTGTGCGCGATTCCCAAGCGGTCACAGGAGCAAAAAAAGTCACACTGAAATCTGGTGTCGTGGATGAAATGGTAATCATCGAGGTAACACTCTGGGCTGTATTTATTACCACTTGTTGCACCGATGAATAGATTTCACGCAGCACACAAGTCTTTTCCGCACACACTCTCTCAATCGTTCCAAACTTACCATCGGTGTTGTATACATCATGAGTATCCTCAACAAGTTCATGTATCATCACACGATGTGTGCCGCTAACCAGATCATTAGTGAGCAACCGCTGACAAATCGATGTAGCTTCATTAATGACTTCAGGTGCGTTGTCGCCCGTAAGAACTGATCCAACAAGTATTTCCAATCAATCTGCAAGATTATTAGGGTTACACAGTCCATCAAGGCCCTCTCCTTGAATCTCTTCTTTTTCTTCTTTTTTCTAATGTAATTGTTTGTCTATCCATTTTTCCAATGTATGAGATTCAGTTGCAGAGTGGGGATTTTATTTTTGGTGTTATTGCAAGTTTTTTTCCGTGGCAGCACATGTTTTGGTTGAGATGCGGCTGCTTGATTAGAATATTCTTCCGTCTCAGTTTCTGGGACTGGTTGAAATTATTTTTCTTCCCCGTGCAGCAGTTTTGTTAAAACTTTCATCTCTTGCACTGCTTCCTGAGTTTTCCCCAGCTTTAGCCAATTTAATTACTGCATTATAACACTCAAACAAATAACCAGAGGCATGTTTAATCCCTGTAAATTCCCTGAATATCCACCTGGACCATACCTGTTTATGTTTTGGGATGGATTTTAATCACTAAAGTTTGCCACATAGGCGTGGGTGGGGTGGAAACAACCCTACGCAGATGGGGTTTCCAGAGATCCACTGGCGACCTTTTCCTTTGAAATTTTGTCTTTGTGTTTTCGGCATTGACTGATACATAGGTGGTGGCTGTTCAGGATTTCCGATGTCGTTTTTTGTTTACTTCAGCCGCCATCGCTGGCAAGCGTGTAATAACCTCTGCAGCTGCTCTTGTGGCTTTCTTGATATCCTTGATGTGTTTGGTTATCTTACGAACTGGACAGGATGCTTCTTCTGTTCCCTTGAGCGCTACCACTTCCTCCGCTGTTGCTTGTGTAGCTTTTTAAATATTCTCAGCACGTTCACCAATTTCTTTTGTGGGTTTAATCAGCGGTGCAAATGTTTGTTCAAACCCAGCTCTGAGATCTTCTCGTGCAGTTTGGCGCGACTGTGGCATATATTTGACTTTCTAGTGGCCTTTTATCACATTTTGAAGCGATTATACACGGCGTCGCTTTTCATACGTTTCTATGGTATCACTGCCGGACATTTAATATGATTGTGTTTTTGATGGTTAAGTTCGTGCGTGAGACATGTCCGATGAGACTCGACTGCAAGTTCCGGTCAAATCAATGGTGAGCAAACTAAACGGGTCCGAGGTGATCCGCTCAAACATGTCACGAAATTCATCCCATATGTGATCAGCAGCATTCCACGTCCAATGAATATTTCCAAGACCACGCGCGTCAATGCCATGAAATATTATCGGTATGTTACACTTGCCACTGATCACTTTTGGTTCATGGCCGTATCGTTGAGTCAGTGAAATTGCGTCCGTGTTTTTGTGACGGAGTCGTGAAAATATTTGTGCAGAATTGATTTAATTTTCAAGCATCACATCATCGTACACAACAAGATTGTTTTGTTTGCATCTCAATTCGTCAATTGTAGGGGCTTCGTCAATGGTGGGAAAGAAATCGATTGAAGCTCCATTTCTTGTGCACGACAAAGCCGTCGTAGCGTTATCTCTTCTCAACAATCTTTCGTTACTCAAGTCTTTTTGAAAATCTTTTGGACATTATAGCACGTTATAGCAGGGTTGATCATCAGCCGATGGTGCAGTCATGTACAACCGATCCCAGGTTAACCATCGGAAAACCATATTCTACAATAGTTGTGTTTTTCCTGATCCAGCAGGGCCAATGAGTAGTGCACGAACTAAGTTTAGAAACACGTTTCCATCACCATGCTTGGACGGTTTAGGAGTTGCTTGTAAGGAGAAATCAATGACTGAGAAGTCTTTGCTCTCATCAAAATCATCTGCAAAGTTCCTTTCCGTGATGCCATTGAAAAATACAGTAATATTAATACGATCATATCTTCATAGTGTGTGCGATGTCGCACGAAAACACGTACAAGAAAATCTACCTCGAGTTCAAACACGTTATGAGTTAAATTCTACCATTATAAACAAAGAAACAAGCAAATAATGGACACAAAAAGCTGAACATTATCCAAAATATGTTGCAGTCCGTGTGGATACTCTAGATATGACGCCGTCGAGGAACAGTTAGCCAGTGCAGCCAATGTCACTCATGGGATTGCTCGAACATGGTTGGCCAAACGAGCGCCGATGCAAATTTATTTACCAGTACCAAAAAAGATTTTCATATGGTTGGTTTGATATCTGAACACCAAATGCGGTTCATCAGGCAGATTTGCTATTCCTCCACAAGATCGTGTCCGTGATAAAAAAAAAAAGGCCGATTACTCGCCTACAAATACGTGCTCACGATTGTCGATGTGGACAGCATATACAAAGTAGTGGAGCCGCTGACATTAAAAGATTTTAACAGTGTCTCAGATGCACTCGAGCGCGTTTATACACGAAGTCCGATCACGTGGTCACCATTGTTACAAATGAATGCTAGCAAAGAATTTCTCGGATCTGATGTTGTGATGCTGGACAAACAACATGTGCTAGTACGTGTCGGGCATGTCAGTGTACATAGTGACTAAGATATTGTAGAAAGATTTAAACGTACGGTTATTGGGTCATCAGTACGCACAGGAAGTGCTGATGAGGCCAGAACGGTCTCAGGAATGGGTAACCTGACTTCCATTCGTCATAGCAGCCTTGAACAATGAAGTCACACGCACGACTGGACTAAAACCAGCCAATGCGATTCGAAAAATGCCGTGACGAGCGACCCCGACTCCAATCAGAAAATGATTTCACAGACAGCACCGTTACAACAAATTGGAAACAAGCTTGTTCAGTGTCTGTATGCACTTGGAGAGTTACAATGCGGGCAACAACGTCACGCTACTGACCCGATATGGTCCGTCGAGGTATTCAAGATCTCGGAACGGACTTATACTCCAAGACAACCAACCCGTTACCGTTTGAGACCGTCGCCGAAAGAAACAATACATATTGGACTTCGTCCATCGAGTCTAGCATCTGTGCGAGAGGAATTGCAAGTCTTTTCAGCAGATACGTAATTGCCGCCAGGATTTGTGGTAACACGTCATTAACGGATATCCTTATGTCACTGGACATCAATCGATAGTAAGTTGGTTCGCAATAGCACGTCGACCAAACGCGTAAGTGGTAATTCCATCGGGGAGTATCCATCGGATAGTATCTAGCGGTGACAAATTCAGTTTGGTGCATCGGTATACACCATGTGATGGTTCTTGGATCAGATCATATTTGCGGTTTGTGTGAATTCACGACGGTCTCGATCTACAGTTCGTGTTTGAGATCTTTCTGCACAAGCACACGTGGAACAGCTGTGGCGTTTTATGTTTTTGCCACAGCTCTGCAGTCCGGCCACAATCGAATATATTTTGGGTAGCAGTCCCACATACTCCTCAATCAGTTTACCCGACCATTCGGCTATGAACTTGCCAACCACGTTTATATTGGCGGCACTAGACAACGAATTTTCTTTCGGATAATCGCTGGCATCAAATTTGTTGATCAAGTTTGGCTCTGTAATGTCCGCGTACACATCATCTGTGGTAATATGCATCTGCAGTAAGTCAGTGTCGGTGTACAGCATCTTGGCCCGATCCTGATAAAACGATTAGATCTTGTCATGGAAAAAGCTCGTAGATGAGCAGCTTCGAAAATCAAGCACAGTCGTACCAACATAGATTAGTTTCGGCAGCTTGATTTTTTTTTTACTGTGCATGGCAACAAATCCACCATCAAAGATTTTTCTGGCCTCGAAGGCCGGGTTTGCAATGAGCCTTCGTTTGCACAGATTCTCTATGGTTTTCTTAAACAAGGCATTGACCATGAGCTTGAAAAAGTCCTTTTCAAATTGATTGGTGGCCTTTGTGCGCAGGTCTGTATTCATCTTAACATACGGAACCATCCAAGCTCCTTGACGAAATCCAAGCACTCGACTGATTTTGGTTACACTCATTCCCAATCGCAAGTACAACTGCAAATTTCCCAAGTGTAATACGTAATTGTGTTCGGGCCTGACACTCGGTACCAGTTTGGTGCATTTGGTCTATTTGCCTGCGGAGTCATCAACGATCGAGCACTGATACGGAGACAACCACGTACCGGGCACCGACAGCGCTTCTGGAGCTAGCGGATAATCATTGTGTGCCTCGTGTAAATGCTCAGAATATTCCAGGTCAATTTCAAAGACGTGCAAGTGTTTCTGTAGATCAAATTGCAGAGGATCGATCGACTGAAATCCACCAGAGGTGGCTTCATCAAAGCCCATCCATAAATGTTATTCGTATGAGATACATGATGTAACTGTTGTGGTCATCGGGGTCATATCAGTTCACGTTTTCGTTGTTGCTACAAGCGTATATATGACTCGCCATGGATACTCCACCACGAAGTGATCGCTCGATAAACAGAGGCTGGTCAATGTCTGTGAGCAATTCCAGCTCGAGTTTAGTCTGGACAGCAATGCATCCAAACCCATACTAGCTGACGAAAAGTAATGGGCGGCATCGAGCTTGTACACATGCATGATAGTGTCACGAAATTTCTCAAACACATTAGCGAGAAAAAAAACACATCCGCGCGTCGATACAGATCGTGATAGTCACCGAGACTGTTACAATAGTATGCAGCCTATACTTCCTTTGCATGTTCATAGTCGTCAGCGGAAATAGCTTCACATGACAACGATGAATAAAACGGATCGATCGGTGGCAATTGGGTTTCGGCAAATTTGCTCCAGTGGCTCATGTACTAGTATGGATACACACCTATTCTCGTTATCAGGCTTGTATTAGGTGGATAGTATCGACGACTGATTTCGAAGTTCTCCCACTGTCAGAGTGTTCGCTAACTTGTCCGAGGACGAAATCATAAACATAAACTGTAATGAATCAATGAACTGCAATTGTCCCAGCCGAAATGTCATGTATTTTCCCATGTTGTTGGGGATCACGTTTATTGGTGAGTCGGCTGCAGTAGCTACTATTTGCATCATCAAGTGGCCATCGTACCCACTCAGGTTATGAAGCACCACAGGGATTTGTTGGGATAAATTCTCAACCGCAGATTGCATGCGTTGTGTTCAGCACCTCTGTACGCACTAGTGATGTGACAGTGGACACAAACTTTGGATCCAGGACTTTTACTTTCATCGTTGAACAGGCTTTGCTCTTTATCAGTGGAAGAACCTTCCTCTGAAAGCCTTTTCACAAGTCCAGCAGTGAGTGGCTGCGGATAACTCGCGAATTATGTCTGCTGGTGAATAGAGCTCCTGTCGAACCCATTTTGCCCATTGATCTGAGAAATACCTCAACTGTGTTTAGAGCGCTAGCACCCTGGATATAAGGATGAAACTTAAGTAGTGCTTCAGACTACGTCTGATGTTGCACGTTATACATAATATAGTGGTTAAACGCATGCTCCAATATATTGTGGCACATATGGTTAAGTCAATACTGGCACGGCGCGCGTGTGTAGCTAGATATTTGGTCAGCGTAGTACTAAACACATCTTGGGATATGGCTTGTTCTGGTGGCTTGGTGATGAGTACATAACTCTGTAACAAGTTTTCAGTGATTACTCTGTGAAGCAAAAGCAGCCAGACGAAAAGGAAACCAGAAGTATGCAGTGCGCGGGAGATGATTTTTATCGTTCTATTTAGCTATAATTTTATTCTGCATAATTTGAGCTGAATGAAGTGGTGCTATGGAACACATTTTATTGAATGAGATGGTTTGGCAATTTATCCCTTTCGAATATGTTATGAAACCGTATGTATAATCATACTACTATATACATATTAATAAGTATAATTGTATATAATTAATGACTACGACGAATTTGATACAACTGAAACGCAAGGGTTAAATGGGCCTGAGATCGCTCACTTCCCTGACATCTTCCTGACAGCCAGATAAAATAGTAGTTGACCAAAAAATAAGGATCAGTAGGATATACTATCTGTGGGAATTTCCTCCTAGTTCTATTGATTGAGTATGTTATTGGCACAGTTGTTTCAAGGCTACTTAAGTCTTGATTCTTCAATTCATATCTGATGACACATCAAGATCATTTGTTAAATGCTATGTCGAAAGTGGTCAAATTCTGCGGTGTGGTATTTAGGAAGTCGTTCTAATGATTTTAATTTTTATCAGCGACGGCCATATTTAAAGGCATTTGTATAAATTTGAAAGCCTTTAATTACACTACTTAAGAATGTCAACATGAACTGAAGATAACAAAATGTTAGCTCAGATAAGTGTGGATGTGTGTTGGCTATATCATGTTCGAGAAAGGGGGAGCTAAGTGCCTTTTCCAAGGGCACACCGAGGTAAACGATCTGGGCTGGACTCGACAGGTATCGAACCCGCGACCCATGGATTACAAGTCCGACGCTCTACCAACCGAGCTATCGCCAAATAAGTAGGTGCAATGCGAAGTTATTATTGAGAAGATTTCACACAATATAATTACTTTGTTATCTTTTCTTTTTTCTTCATTCTCGCTGTCATTATTAAGAATTATTTCGTTATGAACTTCATGTACATTTTCAAGGTTTTAAAATCCATCATTAATTAAAACAATTTTTGTCTCATTCTTGTTGTTGTTGCTTGTAAGAATGTTTGTTTGTTTTCTAATTATTGGAACTGTAATTAGAAAAAAAAAAACATGGACAGTAATTTTCGTTTCCATAAACTTAAGTTTTGATAGTAAATGCTAGCTGGCTTTAAAGCGCCTTCTAGCGTCTTAGTTTTTGGTCACGTGATTCCACATGTTGGATATATATACGGGTCATTTGTGGTTGCAAAGTTGGTGTGGTATGATGCAATATGGTGTAAAGACATCCGTTTTGAGTGAAGCAACACAAACCACCCCTCCGGAGCAAGCACGTTTTGCCGTATTTCGCGGAACAGGCAAAAGAAAACCCAGGGAATCTCAAAATAGGGACTATGTCTTTCGTCAATCAGAATTGAGGCACTTCAAGGCTCGTTCCAATAGTACGGGAATCTTGCTATCACGACCTTCCAAGAATACAAATAGTAACTGAAGATCTCTCTTCTCTCATTATTCCGGCCCTATTCGGTTCTCTGTCGATCTTAAGGGAGTGACGACCCGCGACCACGAATCAGTCGACGACGCAGGCTACGACCTAGTCGGCGATCCCTAAGACGATACAAAATATGTCTTAGTCGGCAATCCAGAAGATGATTCAGGCTGCGATTGAGAAGGCGACCCAGTCGACGACCTATTTGGCGACCAGGCGGCTACAAAAAGCCAGGAATACAACGATATCTTGCTAGGGCAGAAATCTGTCACATTCTGGAGCGCCAGACCTGAGACAGATACAGCAGGGTATCACTTACATATAAAGACTTATCCTAATGAACCCAAGAAAAAGAGACTCGGTGTAGTGTTGGCGAGTAAGTTCCGCTACAGAACTATCGGAAAAAATACCAAAATAAATTCTATTTTCTGAAATTAGATAGAGAATCAAATTAGCGAGAAGGTACAGAATTAAGATGTAAATAAATTAATACATTTTGAAAGTTGTCCTACATTCATAATATAGATTTGCATTTGTATTTGAGAAATACTTTCCTGTCGATAGCATTATTCTCATTCTGGTGTCTATTATTGTTGTTAACTATCAAATTACTGTCATTAAGACCTGACATTTGTACCTCCGTCTGTTGTAATTGTATGTATTTTATCCAGCATATATCGATGAAATAAACCCGTAACAAGTAGTAGTGTGCAACTGCCGCTTTTACCATATATGCTACACTATTGACCTCCTGACATCCATTATCGCTTCTAACACCGATGACATTCGTAGCCCCTACTCAATCCATACATGCTTGATCACCTTCAATTTTATCCCGCGAGAAATGTAAATACATGCGTCACGCGAGTCACGTGAGTGAGTCAATTACGGGCGTTAGAATCTAGCACGGATATCAATGTCTCCATTGGTAGCGAATAAAAGAAATCCCACTCTCATTCTACTTACTCTAGGCTGCACGGATTGTAGAAACGACAGAACAACATGCAGAGAGAGAGAGAGAGAGAGAGAGATGTACTCAGACACGCAAGTCTATGGTAGCGATCAATATACGCACTGCCAAGCTTACTACAATGAATGAATGTACTTTAGCAGCTCTCCTGTTTATTGACTTTTTTGCAGTGTATTATTTAGCCTCTATAGTATATGTACATTGATCATTTCGTGCCAACATACAGAAATATATCGTCGAGTTGTGAAATACTCTCAAACTGACGAGATTGTCAGTGGCTGTTTATATACAAATGTTGAGTGAGGAACAAGCTATGGATTCGCAAAGTATATTGAAGGATTTCAGAGAAGTTTTAAAGGGGAGCGTAAATCTTCTAAAGAATGGGATTTCAAAAATGTGACAGACAAATTGAGATCGCTATATCTTTTCAAAGCATCATGAAGATTCATTAAGAAGCGTAGAAGATGCTGTAAGAATTCTCCGAAACAAAGGTAGAACACATTGATAAATTGGTGAATCTGGGAGTGACTTTAGAAATAGAACGAAACAAAGTTGGGCAGATTTTTGAGGCAAATAAAACCAAAAAGATTCTGCGGAATATCCTTCATAAAAGAGTACACCCTCAACAGAAACAGGATAACTCGCCCACTGTATCTAAAACGAGTGACGTTTTTGATGAGGCCATTGACAAAAATGTTTCAGAGCAGGCTAATTAGACAGATGCTTTGGGGCCAGAAATATAAGCATGGCATCCGAACTCACTTCTCTTCAGTGGATATACCAAAAGTATCACACCTACTGAGAAGAGGAGAGGTGCAAGCACCTGAAACAATTTTATGAAGCTGTTGCTAAAAGCGATGAAGCAAAAACGATTGAAGAAATTTACCAAAGCTCCAAGAAAATTGATGTAATTGCATACAAGCGCACAAGGTCTGGTCGTATTCGAGTTGGTTTACTACTCACTGACCTATACTTTGAAGTCAGGGATGGGTCATTTGAGCTCATTTGGGCTCATTTCTGGGCTGAAATTTATCTCATCCGCGTTTGAAGATCAATTCAAAAGAGCAAAGTCCAAAACGATTGCACTATTGTTTCTGAAAAAGTAAACCTGATATGAAATTTCGAGTTACCATAAAGTCGCGTAATGCCTTCTATGAGGGTTGCTATCCGCCTAGCCTTGAAATCAGTGTACCACCTGATGCAGAGGAAGAAATAAAAAAGCGGCAACGGTGAACACCTGAAATGTAGCACTGTTTTTGTCAATTAGATGAACAGTCGCAGGATGTAAATAGGAATCTCCATTGCATTCGGAAGCAACAAATGCAAAGCTGCCTACCTTGACAAGTACAAACCTTGTGGCAGAACATGCCATTATCAGTACTGTAAAACACACACGCAAATATTATGTGATGGTCTAGGGACACGATCCTGCCTTAATGTGGCATCGGTGTCAAATCAGGTAACCAACTTTGCCAGCCCTGTTCTTCCGTTCGTGAGTACCATAAATTGCGCAGAAAAAATCAAAACCACAGACACCTGTGTCCGCTCAAGCACAATCACAAGCAGATACCACAGCAAAAGAAATAAATGAAATAATCACCAGGATTGAAGCAATTACAGTTTCTGGTCCTAACAAAATACCAAAAGTAAAACAAGCCATCAGTAGACTTTCCCCACTTAGAATGACGCTTCGCCCTGCTGTTAAACATGCCCACAGTGTCATTGCTAAACCTGCTTGCACAACAGCATGACACATAAATACTATGTCTTTCGGAAGCTTCACAATGTCTAAACAACATGAGTAATGGTGAAAATCCAGGAAGCAATGGATTCGCTGTACTTTTGCTGGCTTACAACATTTATTACTCTCCAATTTCTCTATACTTCCGCTGGCTTACAACATTTATCACCTCGAATTTCCATATACTTTTGCTGGCTGACAAGATTTATCACCTCGAATTTCCCTATACTTTTGCTGGCTGAAAACATTTATTGGATCTGAATTTAATATTTTGTTTGTACAGTAACTAATTCCAATGCTGTTCTTGACGTTGCTCTTGTAATGGCTCGTGCCGCTCTCCTTAAGGTTTGAAAATGTATCAAAATCTGCTATTTTAATATATCAACATAAAAAAACTAAAGCAAAATAAAAAGACTTGGCCAATCACCCACTTATTGTAATTGACCTACTTTCATCTTCGTTTGGTGTTGATTTTTCTTGTTCTGTCTTAAGTCAGTGTCTTTGATTTGTTTAAATTCTTTGGATTTTAACCCAAGCTGCCATGTAATGTTTACTCTAAGTGGATCCTTATTCTTTTGTAAAGTTAATTATTCAAATTTTAATTAAGACATTTGTTTCATTTGTTTTATTCTGATCATCTTCCATTGATTCTTCCACAAAATAAAAAATATAGAAAATATTATCTTTTAATATGTTCATGAATTGATCAAAACTATATTGTAATTTTGTTTCAAAATGAAATTAGTATACAATGATTTAGAAGAAAAAAACCAATAGTAAAATGTAAATAATGAAAACTGATATATATTCCATCTTTAAATGAAAATACATAATTGAATTTATCAAATTAGTTTTTACTGCAAATGATGAATAAGCAACGTTTTTACAAAATGGATCGATAATAATAAAGTATACATTAAAAGTTGGAAAATAAAAAGAAATCTATCAAATGGATCGATGAAAACGAATGTGTACATCAAAAGTTGGAGAATACAGGAACATAGAAGATAATAATGTGCTCCAGAGGAATAAACACCACAAAAACGATAACTACAGGTCATCTCATTTAAAAAGAGTTAGGATTTTCCAGTTGGTGAGTGGCAACATGAAATGAGATAGAACATTATAAAATGTTACATGTTCCACCACCTATTTAATGTTACCGTAGTACGTTAAACTGAACTAAACATGAAAATATGTATAATGTAAATTTAGAAATATATCATTTTAATTTTTGTGCTCTTTTAGATTTATCTAATCGAGAAAATACGAAATAATATTTCACAGGTGGAATTCGATGTATTTAAAAGCAAGTAATAACATATCTAAATGTGCTAAGTGCCATCGAAATGAGGTTCAAGAACACGTTAAAAGGTCCAAAAGAGGTTCAAGAACACGTGGAAAGGTCGAATGTGTTAAAACTATCCACTTTATTAGTGAGGAGATCATTTACAACATCAATTAGTCTGTGTTGTCTATTATTTTCGTGACGTCGTGTTTCCTAAATTCACGTGTTTGAATGTTACGAAAGTAGTGCTTACTTCTAACTTAAACGAAGTAAACACGGTACAGTATCCATAACCATTTGATGTCGTGTAATCTTTGTACAAAACCTCTTTCTTTATTTTACCAAAGCCATCAATTTGTACACATGCACTAACCAACTTTGTTGCTGATTGAATTACAACAACATTGCTGATAGAATTACAACCAATGACAATGTTGTTGCTGAGAGAATTACAACAACTGATAACATTATTGCTGATAAAATTTAAAAATTACTATTTAGATCTGGTACCGACAAAGATTTCATATTTTCCTAATATGCTCCATCTCTAAATTTTTAACCAGAAATAATTCCTAATTAGAAAATAATATCACATATAGTTTACCAATAAATGAAGAAAAATATCAGTTGATGAGAAATGATTTTAAACTGGAAAACAGAACATTGTTTCAGTATGGCACTGTTAGAAACGAACCACGAATATCAAGCAGAGGTAATCCAAGAAACAATAAAGCAGAAAGAAATATTAAAGCTTTGGATTGGATAAGGATGAAAAACAGGCAACATATCATTTTCTCTCTAGGTCATCCGTTGAAAGAAAACATAGTTGCTGCTTCTGCAGTAAGAGATGAATTTCACGATAGGTTTAAAAACTCTTATGATGCAGAAGAAAGACAATATAGTTATATATTAGAACTAACGGTAATGTAATGCAACAAACACAAATGCTGGAAAAATAGTAATGCAAACAGTCAACATAAATGAAACATTTGTTTCCACTCTGTAATCTTAAACTAACAGAAAAAGCAAAGCCGACAAGTTTGGTAAAACTCAGCAAATGGTTTATATTTTTAGAACACAAAGTGACAATTTCAAAGGAACTTAAATCCCAATTCATCCCAACTAATCCTAACAATTCTACCACAAGTCCCAAAGAATGGACTGTTCAGAATAAATTCCAGGTCTTGAATGAGCTGATGTACCACCAGTCTTTAATAAGCTTATGTGCCAACAGTCTCGATGTATCACTATTATAAAATTCAGAATTTCTTTAAATGAATTCACAATAATTACAAAAATAGTTTTTAGTCCAAACAGACAATGAACATTTTGTAATTCCAATGAATAATTTAAATAAATGATTCCTCTCAAATTATATCTGAACACAACAGTAAATGATTCCAGACTGATATTAAAAGATGATTGAATAATTTTGATGATCTCAACTTTATATACCTCCCCACTTGATCTGTGTCTACATAACTTTTTCTCATAAAATCTCAATCATCTTAATAGAAAATTACCCCAAGCTGTAAACAGATTCGTTTCTACAACATTCTAAGGTTATAATCAAGGCTAGGTCTTGAACCGAAACCCAGGTAAATATCTGTTTATAACTTACAAACAAAACAAAAACCAGGTACTCACCAAAATTATATTCTCATAATGGACTAAGGTCAAGCACACATAATAAATGAAATAAACAACCCAAACTATATCCTCAATCAATGACAAAGGTCAAGCATAGCAAATAAATTAAATATACATAATACATTACACTAGTAAGTAAAAGAAGCTATGAAGAAGTATAAAATATCAAAGTTTACTGTTTCAGCAACAATTTTGGGTAACCCTTGCTTTCGAGATATATTCTCTATATAAATATTTATATGTATTGAACTTTGCAGTGTGTCCAAATTCAAATAAAGCATACCTTAAATGATTCTTTCTGGACTAATATTTTTTATGAAAATTTATAAAATTCTAAAATGGCGACACTTGGCCATCTAGATATGCTAGGTACACCACTGAAAAAACTGCAGTTTTACCATTGCTTATCTGTTGGAAACAAATGGTATGTAATCTAAATGTTAAGTGTAAAGTTGGTGGATACGTGATATGGTATGTTATCTAATTATCAAGTGTAAGGTTGGTGGATACGTGATATGGTATGTTATCTAATTATCAAGTGTAAGGTTGGTGGATACTTGATATGGTATGTAATCTAATTATTAACTGTCAGGTTGGTGGATACTTGATATGGTATGTAATCTAATTATCATCTGCCAGTTAAGTGGTATGGTATGTAATCTAATTATTAAGTGTAAGTTTGGCGGATACTTGATATGGTACGTAAATCTAATTATTAACTGTCAGGTTGGCGGATACTTAATATGGTATGTGACCTAATTATTAAGTGTAAGGTTGGCGGATACTTAATATGGTATGCAATCTAATTATTAAGTGTAAGTTTGGCGGATACTTGATATAGTATGTAATCTAATTAAGTGTAAGGTAGGTGGACATTTGGTATGGTATTATTGTTGTTGTTGTTGTTGCTGCTGTTGTTGGGTTTTAACGCCATTTTTCAGCACAAGATAGGCTATACATGGCGGCTAGTATAATTGGTGGAGGATGAACCCTGGAAAACCCCGGGAAGAACCACCGACCCACGAGAAGTACTGGCAGGCTTTCTCACGTACCCACGTTAGCCGAGCATGAGACTCGAACTCACGCAGACAGAGGTCAGATGGCAGTGATCCGTAACGGTGAGCGCTTTAGACCACTCGACCACTCGGGGCCCCTAATCTAATTATTAATCTAATTATTTAGTCTAGTGTTGGTGGATACGTGGTATGGTATGTAATCTAATTATTAAGTCCAATGTTGGTGGATTGGATAAGTGATATGATTCATACTTCAGCAAATTTGTGTTGGTTTTTTCTTGTTAGAATCAATGAAATAAAGTAGAAAATTGTGATGATTCATTTTAATTGGATTCGAACAACACTTATCTTAAGTGTTGAAGTAACCGGCTTTGAAATGTAATACGTAACCTTTATACTACTACTACTATTATTATTATTATTATTATTATTATTATTATTATTATTATTATTAAGTTGTATTTATTTTTCCTCCACTATAACATGAACAGCATTAAAGCATTTTGAGATTACAATCTTCAAATTTATAGTTCAATATATATATATATATATATATATATATATATATATATATATATATATATATATATATATATGTGTGTGTGTGTGTATTATTGTGTGTGTGTGTGTGTGTGTGTGTATTGTCCTACATTTATGTTTATATACTTACTATATATATATATATATATATATATACCTCATATATATATATATATAGATTGCGGTAAGTCCCTACATATTATGTTCTATGTTGAGTCCACTATACACATTGTCGTCTTCGATTAAATCTGTTTTGTTGGTGGATATGTGTTGTGGGGGATTTTTGTTGTTTTTATTCGTAAGGTAAATGGTAAAAGATTACTTCCTTTGCTGGACTTTTCCCGCATGCATACACGAAAAAAAAAAAAAATACCTACTGTAACCCTCACACAATCTTCAGTCAGCTTTCTTTGCTGAATGCTAACTACTGACCTCGCGGAATACCGCAACTATTGGGCTTGGGCTGAGGTGCTACGTTCATAACGAAAGTAAACTTCACCCGTCAATATATTTATATAATATATTTCTTTCTGTTTTTTCTTTCTGTTTTATTGGTACTGTTCTACAGTTAAAAGTCTATTCTTGTGATGTTAGTATTCGACTTTTTGTGTTATTTCTCATAGACTGATTCATATTTTGTATCTCACGTACTCTTACCATTGTTAAAAGCCTTGCTTATCACGTTTAATATTTATTTGTTTTTTTGTTGTTTTTTTTTTTTGTTTTTTTTTTT